>PVJD01010191.1:0-55758 GCA_004026545.1 Mormoops blainvillei
TTCCAGATAAACCCTGTGATTAGAATATTTTTTATAGCCATTTAAAGGCCCTTTACTGACCCCTGATCCTCCAGACCCTGCAGAGATAGGGATGGGTAAAGAGCTATATCCCTACAGGTAACAAGCAGACTGTACACTTGGTTCTCAAGTTTCATTTCTCAGGGGTTTGCTGATTTTATTTTCTTTCACAGCCCTGAGATGATCTTCATTTTATCCTTCCCCCTGGACCCTATTTCCTGGAGAAAAGATGAGGTTCTGAAAACTATGCAATTGACAGAAAATTAACAGGATTATATCAAGCTGAAAGGTACAGTTGATGAGGGAATAAACTGGTTTCTGTTCATCACATTAGGGACAGTTAGTTATACCATGAGCTTAAAGCCGAAACAGTGATGTATTGTTCCTAGGTTCTTTTCCTTCTAGGACTATTAAAAGATAATAAAAACATGGGTCCCAAAAGACCTAAAATAAGAGAATGCCCGTAAGTTAAATGAATAAGCCATTAAACTGGGAACAAAAATACCTTTACTGGTATATCCATTTCCACTAATTGCAGCCTCTCTCTATAGAGCACCTACTGTGTTCTGGGCATGGTTCACTGGCGCTTAGCTTATTTACTGTAGACCTTAAGAGCTCGGCGCCTTCTTAGTCTTGATTAACTGCAGGGCAACTGAGGCTAGGAGAGTTTTATTGAAGAAATACTTATTGAGTAGGTGATCTCTGTTTGTTACTGAGGATGCTACTCTGAAATAGACAAAGATGCCCTCTGCTTTTATGGAGTTTTTACTATTCAAGTTGGGATGTAATGTCTCCAGTGACATACAGTTAATAAGTGTTAGAGCCAGGAATTAGAACTTCAGGATCTCGGTTCTTTCTACTACTTTCAGAGAAAAAATTTAGGCAAGACTGGTAAGGATCCTAAGGGGAACTTGACTTTGTGTCGCCTTTATTTTCTTTTTCCCAGAATATTTGTTTTAGTTTTATTGAGGGTGTTTTCCAGATGATATTCTTCCCCTCGCCCTGGCAAGTCACTGTCATGAGTCACAAGCAAATCTCTTACAAAAGTAACTGCCAGTTGGTGGTTCCACCCTTGTTCATCTCTGATTAACAGGTCTCTTTAGTCCCTGAGGACCAGCAAAGAGGAATAATGCCTTGAGCCAAACATCCAGAACACTCTGAAAGCATTCCCTTCCATGTGGACTCTGGTTAAGCCTGAGGGAGGCATGGGATATGGCTGTAGAGACCTGACGTGCTTCATGAAGTACTAGCTGCAGCTGGCCCATGGCTGGGGGCGAGGAGAGGCCGGCATTGCTCAGCTGCCCAGGGGGAGGTGGGTCCACAAACAGCCGGTTGAAATTCCAGGCTGAAAGAGCACCTTCCCCAAATAACAACAAAAGCACTAATAAGCATTTATTCATCTAGAGCATTTGCCATTCGTTGAGAATCTCCCACATCCTCTATGTAATTTAATCTTCAAACAGCTCTATGAGGTAAGCAGATCCGTCTTCATTAATCACTTTATGAAGTATGGACCTCAAGCCTACAAAGGCCTGCTATTTTCCCCAAGATCACAAAAATTCTAAAAACCAGAAGGATTTCTTAAACTGAGGTCTTCTTGCTCAAAGGCCGTTGTCTTTTTGTCTTTTCACTAGTACAGTGGTTTTGAAAGTGTGCTTCCTGGACCAGCAGTATGAGCATCCTTTGCAAATATGTTGGAAAGGCAAATCCTCGAGCTCCCTCGAAGACCCACCGAGTCAAAAATTCTGAGGGCCAGAATCCTGTTTCAGCAAACTTTTCAGGCGTGTCAGAGGCGTCTCAGAACTATATGCTAATGCCTGCCTCACAAATGAGGCTCGAGATTTCTGACTCATCACAGGCCATACATTTGGAAGCCCTGAGATAAATGTTGGATTGGTTAATTATGCTTGGTGGAAGGAAATACCAATATATTAACATATTTATGTAAAAAGAAAGGTACAGCGGTCCCCCCTTGCTTGTGGTTTCACTTTCTGTGGTTTCAGTTATCTGCGGTCAACTGTGGTCCAAAAATAGTAAATGGAAAATTCCAGAAATAAACTATTTATAAATTTTAAATTGCATGCCTTTCTGAGTAGCATGATGGAATCTCACGCCATCCCATTCCATCTAATCTGGGATGTGAATCATCCTTTCGTCCAACTAATTCACATTGTACATATAGTACGATAAGATATTTTGAAAGAGAGACCTCATTCACATAACTTTTATTACAGTATGCTGTTATAATTGTTGTATTTTATTATTAGTTATTGTTGTTAATCTCTTCCCGTGCCTGATTTATAAATTAAACTTTATTATCAGTATATATGTATAGGAAAAAACCGTTTCTATAGAGTTTGGTACTATCCACAGTTTCAGGCATCCACTGGGGGGGTCTTGGATTGTATCCCCACAGCTAAGGGGGAGGCACTGCTATATAAAGCAGATGGTCCCTAAAGGACTCAGAACCAAGTGGCAGCATTAAACCAGTAAATTTGGATTCAAGTTCAAAATCTGACCTTTGATTTATAGTTATCCAGAGTGTGCTTCTGAGAAGTTCTGGGGTCACACCAGGAAACATATCTGAGATTAATGAGCAATATCTGCACAGTCAGGGGAGAAGGGTCTGCGTACTTGTCATACTTAACCTAAGGGAAGAGGATATTAGGTGTGATATTTTAATCTCTGCTCAACCCTTCCTTTTCTGGATGACCACGGGCAAATAACAGGAATAAAAGCTGGTAACACTTTGCACTTTTGCATGATTTTCTGACTTGATCCATCTAAGAGCTTTGTGAGGGCCAACAGTATTATTCTCATTTCATAGATAAGAAAAAGTTATGCTGAAAATATGAGATTTTCCCAAATGCTGCCGATGAGTTTACAGGTGTAAAATTCGAATCCTGCTCTGTCAGACTTGATGCCTCATTTCAGTTATTGGTGTTTCAGTGTTCTCCTTTGCAAGTGGGATTTAAAATACTTTTCCTGTCCATTTCACAGTAAGCTACCCATTTAAATATTCTGAAAATTGGGTGTGTCTATGAAATGTACGTAAGATAAATATGATCTCACGCACTTATATAGTTCAGCATTTTCTATGCCAGGTACAATAAGCTTGGAGGCAGACATACTAACGCAAAGTGAATATTTTGATTAGAGTCAAGCAGTGGTTTTTGAAAGAGGTAATTTTTGCCTCCAGGGAGATGTTTGGAAATGTGTAGGGTTGAGGCTTGAGATTTCTGACTCATCACAGGCCATACATTTGGAAGTCCTGAGATAAATGTTGGATTGTCTGGCTGTCACAACTTGGGTGAGGCATTGGTACTGCCATCTAAGGATGCTGTGTTCTACAATGCTTATATCATGCCTAATGTCCACAACCTAACACACAAAACATAATACTTACTGCCTATAGCAAAGAATTATCTGGCTCAAGATGTCAATGGGACAAGATGCCAAGGCTGAGAAACCTGGTAGAGTAAGCGAGAAACGCAATTTAATTAGAGTTTTATTGTCATTAAAGAGAAAAAGTCCATGCTTTCTCCATGTGCAGAGAAAGATTTCTATGTTCTGTTGTCCCCCAAACCTGGGTTATTCTATCCCCTGTCCACAAGATCTTCCCCAGTGTTCTTTATGCTCAGACCCTTTACCTCTTGTGTGACTTGCAGCTTAGTTCAAATAGGGATAATCAGACAATCAGATCTGCTTCGTAAAGGTAAATTGAAGATTAAAAGAGATGCACATAAACACTTCAAACAGTCCCAAGCTCAAAGTAAGAGCTTAATCGATGTTAATAAACTTTTTTTAAAAAGAAGTTTTGGTCCGCTATGCTATCTTTACTATGCCTTCCTGTGTTCATTGTGGTTTCTTTCCATTAGTATAGAAACTGATTATTTAAATTCAATTTATTAAAAGCTCAATATTAATTTAAAAAATCTAATGTCATATAAGCATTTAATAACTACATCCAATAACTATTAATGAGTGTTCAATTTAACAAAATAAATGTTAAAAATTTCATTTATTTGACAAGAACATCTACATGCAGAGCATATTTTCATGATTGTCCACATCCTCAGTTCTCTTTCCTGTAAAAAAAGAACTGATATTTTGATACATTTGCCATGTGGCATTAATAAGACAAAAAGAGAATAAAGGAGTTGGCTTTCATGATCAGGAACGAATCATACCCTTTGCCTTTGACAACTGCCTCCCACTTCCCACACTAGGAAGAACTGGAGAAAGCCAAGGTATAACTGCATTTGAGCAGACTATGAAATCCTAAATCGGCTGTTTTTTGCCATTTTTTTCTCCTGGTTTTTCTCCTCAGATTTCTCCAATGGTGTGGCTCTGAAGCACATGAGCTGTCCTCACATCACTCAAGAGTGGGTGGGACTGTGGGGGTGGACTTCTACCCTGACTTAGGATAAGAGCTTAAGAAAATGTGAGTTTTAAGAAGGGGAAGTGTCAAGTCAAGCAACTTGTATAAAAGACCCATGGACAAAGACAATGCGGAAGAGGATTGAATGTGGGAGGTGGGGAATGGGTAGGGCAGGGGAGAGTAATGGGAGAAAAATGGAGACAACTGTAACTGAAAAACAATAGAAAAGTAAAAAAAAAACAAAAACCCAAAACCCAAACCCAACCCCCACCCTCCAAAAAACAAACAAAAAAAAGAAACGTGATTTTAAAAATCTGGGTTTATATGAATATACATTACTGCTATCTGATTTCAACATTAAAGTCTTTGGTTTATGGTATTACTTCATTTTACTGTACTAGCTACTGACATCTGTTCAAAAATATGTTTTCAGAATATCACTGTTGATTGGATAATACTGAGAAAGAGTCCCCTAAACTATGTTTTAGCACATTTCCTCATTACCATAACCCTATAACTACCCTATTTTATACTTGACGGGAGAAAGTTTGCCTCAGATCTGTCTGCTGACACAAAATATTTTGAATAAATATTAGAAAATACTAAGTTTGGGTAGGGATCAAATGGAATGAGGTAAAGGAGAAGGGGCCAGGCTTATGAGATGTGACTTAGGGGACTGTCATTGCTAGCTTGATTTTACAGACGAGCCAACCAAGGCCTAGTAAGATGAGAGGACACGGGCAACACGGTGCAGTGACAGAGGCAGAACAGAGGTCCGGGCCTCTCGACTTGTAACATGAAGCTTGTTTTCATTCCGCACCACTCCTGGTATGATGGCGATGGGTCATTTTCTGTGCAAAAGTTCAAAATCAAAATGATTCAGGCATTCACACTTTCAGAGTTTACTCCCAAAGGCCAAGCAATTTGCCATCAAAACCATAAATGTGGATGTCTGCCTGTCAAGGAGTCAGGGAACACTGACGTTTGGGTGAACTGCAGAAACTGGACAGGAAATTTCAACAACTCTGTCGCTTCAGACAAACTGAAATTAGGGATAGAAGATATAAAGAGCACTAGCACAGTCTCATACTCTTATACTTCCATACTCATTTGCACATGTGTCTGTGTGTGCACACGCACATGTATGTGTAAGTGCTTACTTGGGACCGCCTTCTTGGGCTTTGTCATACTGAAGGGCCTAGCAGGAATGGTGTTAGCCATTTCCTTGTCGACAAATGGAGATTTATGTTCTTTGGTTCTTCCTCAGATTTTGGTGTCTGGTTGTCTGTTCTTTGGAATTTTACATGTGGGAAATTTCAGTAAGGGCGGAGAAGGATCACATTTAATCAATTTTTAAAGAGGGAAAACTTCTTTCCCCTTCCTTTATTTAAGCTTCTTTAAGTTAGGCTAAGTTCTTTTTTTGTAACTTCGGGTGGAGATCAAACTGCCAAATTCCAGTGACAAGGATCAGAAGACTGTCACCATCTTTGAGCTGCCCAAACATCTGGCTAATTGTGCAAAACCTGCTCACAGTTAACCGTAAGGCCTCAGCAGAAAGCCCCGGGATGAGAAAACTTTCATCTAACATGTGGACGTTTACTTTCCAGGAAGCTAATGGCTCAGGTTCAAATGAGGTAATAGAACCACCCTGTGGTATGACATCTGCCAAGGGAAGGAGGGAGCCAGCAGTTGGTCTCCTTGCTGAACTTCGTCTGAAGACAGTGATTCTTGGTTGTTTAGCACCCCTCTCCCCTACTCACAGCAACAGCTGAAACAGAATATAGTAGTGAACAATAAACTGTAAGTTTGTCTGGACTCTTTAGGGGATCGGTTAAAGAGTCCACATGCAGCCAGAGGCACCACGAACAAACATCTCCACCAGCACCCATTCTTACCCCCATTAAAATTTATTGAGCATCGGTACATCCAAACATTTTACAAATATTAACTTGTTTAATATGACAACCATAGAAAATAGTATTATTACCCCCACATTATTTAGTTATTTTTAAATGTTTATTTAGTGATCTGAGGGAGCTGGGGTGGGGAGAGAGAAAGAGAGAGGGAGAGACATAGATTTGGTGGTCCACGTATTTATGCACTCACTGGATGATTCTTGCATGTGTCCTGACCGGGGATGGGAAGACAACCTTGGTTTCAAGTAGAAGGCGGTGCTTAGGTTAGTAGGTACTCGGAAAGTAGATATTTACCAAGTGAATGAAACAGAAGGGGCAACTCTAGCTAACATTTCCTAACATAATAGCTTGGCTTCTTTTAACAATTTTTTATTGAATTTATTCAGATGACACTGGCTAATAAAATTGTATAGGTTTCAGGTGTACAATTCTATAATACATCATCTGTATATTGTATTGTATGTTCACCACCCCAAATCAAGTCTCCTTCCATCACCATTTATCCCATTTTTACCCTCTTCTTCCTCTCCCACCTTCCTTTTGCTCTGGTGATCACCATACTGTTGTCTGTGTCTATGAATTTTTCCCTTTGCTTAATCTCCTCATTTTTTTTTCACCCAGTCCCCCACCCCAGGCATCTTAAGGCTTAACCTGTAAGCTAAGGGGGACTGTTTAAACATTTTGGGCGATGGAATCATACACTCAGAGTTGGTGTTCCAAAGTGTCACTCTGAAGCAGTGTAGTGGGTGCCCTGCAGGGAGGGAAGACTGCAAGAAGACAATTGGCATATTTCAGAGGATGACAAGTGCCCTGGCTGCAACAGTCACTGTGGAGAGAGGTAAGAGAATGTTTAGAAGCACTTACCCTCCAATTAGGTATTAGCAGAAAAGTTGAGAGTTATTCAAAATAACTCTTGTTCTGAGTCAATGGATAAAGGGTTATATCATTAACCAACACGGGGAGCTCAGAAGATGATATACACTTCACAAGAAAAATAATGAGTTTGTTTTGGAGTAAGTACTTTAAAAATATGTATTAAGTACATACTATAGGACAGACACTCATTCAAGCAATAGATATCTGTCCCATAAGAGCAGGGGTTTGGCGAGACAGAAAATAAACGAGTAAGGACGTGAGCAGGATCCCATTGGACAGTGGAGCCTGACAGCGATCGTATCCATGTGGTAGTGTTCAGAAAGCAAGCCCTGTGCAGCGCGGCCAGGGAATCATGAGGGAAGCCTTGGCCAGAGCTCCATGTCTATGAGTCAGCGTCAGTTCATGAGTGATCACTGATATGATTGGAGGGAATGAGAATTCCCAGGGAAAAGACAGTGAGAGCTCAGAGGTTTGGGGAATGGCAACATGTACACAAAATGATGAGAATACACTGTCGAAATGCCGTCATGGATAGCCATGCCTAAATTGTTGTGGAGAGTTCGAGAAAAGAGTGATTGGTTGAGCCTTCTTTAGTCAGTGAAGACGTTTTCTCAGGGAGGAAAGGCTTGCAAGGATGAGTAGAAGGCTTCTGGGGACTCGAGAGGTAAAGAGGGTTCCAGGCAGAAGGATCCACCTCACAAAGGAGGGGAGGGCATCTTGGAGAGAAGGAGGCGGGGAAGGACATAGAGGTATTTCTCTGGGGTGGGAGTGTGGAGTGTGTAAGAGAATGTGTGGGGGGAGAGGGAGCTGAAATCACAAAAGAACCAACTACAGCCAGGCCGGATGCCGACGGACAAGCCTCTGCTGTTGAGTACACGTCGCTCAAGTGCACTGCCTTGCTGTTCACGGTAAAGCGACTTGCGTTTGTTATGTGACTTTATGCTTCTTCGTTTTTCTTTTCTTATTTTTTTAATGTTGCCTGCCTGGCGATCTTAATGACTCTGCGTGGGCAGCTTCCTTTCTTATCCCTCCTTCCCTTTTCCCTCATGCTTTACAGCCTCCTCATCCTAGGATGTGTCTACCAAAAAAAAAAAAAATTATTTCTCGGATTTGAATACTCATAGGCTTGGCATTCCTGCAACAAAATACCAAAGATGAGTAGATGACTTCCGTGGGATGACTTTTGGGTGCAATTCTTACTTGCACTCTTGTTTGGCTAAGTAGTCAAATAGGACAAACGTTGATGTTAAAAGAAGACTTAGCTTTAACTTTCTCCTAACTCAGGGTGAGTCAAATAAACAGAGATATAATGAAAGGCAATGATATTGAAAGGTTAAATTTGGCTGTCAATCTGATCTAGGAGTGTGTGTGTGTGTGTGTGTGTGTGTGTGTGTGTCTGTGTGTCTGTGTGTCTTTCTTTATGACATTGACTTGTCCCAGTGGTGATACAAATGAGAACACACCCCTAAAGAAGTATAGTAAAAAAAATTTTTTATATTTAAATCCCTCATCATTAATAAAAAGAAGACTGAGAGAGGCTGGTCAGTTTTACCTCACAAAGCAATTACCATAACTTTGGCATACACAGTGCAGAAATAATTTACTGCACAGCCACAAAGCTGGGATTGCTAGTCTTACAAAGAAATCCTCCTGCCTAACCAGCACCAACAGCAGCTGTAGTTTCCTCATGAGCCCTTTCCTGCCATCACCATGCCTTGCCATCTCCTCGCACATAAAAAAGGAGACATTGGTCAATTTTCACAATTGAGCAGTTGTGTGCCAATGACATTTCAACCCCTCCACCACTTCACTAAACAAACAGAATATGTCGTGGCTGCTGAGTAGCTGAATGACCCCTCCCTACTGTCTACTCTTTTTCTTTTTTTCATAAATACTCAAATTTGTATTACTCAGGAAACTATATAAATCAAGGAAACATATTACAGGTAAAGAAACCAAGGCCCAGACAGATGCAAGGAATTACTCAAGGTCACCAGTCTGTGGCAGAATAAGACAGAACCAGGGACCTCACTCCATGGCATTTCCCTTCCTGTGGGTTTACTTCGGCATGAGCAAGAATTTAGGTACCTATGTGACTATTTGTAAATAAGAACAGCATGAGTCTCCCTCTGTGGGTAGTCTCCTCTTTCACAGCCCCATTCTTTCACACTTCCCCCTCTTTTCTTCCATGTAAAATTCTATACTTCAGGTTATTATACCTTTTTCAGGGAATCCAGGTAAGTCAGATTCAGGGTGGGGAGGCAGATGGGTGGGTAAATATTGTAGGAGAAGGAGAAGAGGAAACAGATTTGGCCATGCCAACTTTCCCACGTGGAAGTTATTATTACAGATGATAAGAATCACCTCTGAGGCAGAAAGGAGCCTGGGAATAGGAGAGGGAGAAGAGGGGGAGAGACGTCAGATTATCAGTGATTTCGGTTTCCTTTTCCCCGGTACAGTTTGCATTTAGAAAACGCTAGTCATCAGCAGGGTGCTCACAGAATCTTTTCTCTTTACTCTGGCGTGAGACAAGCCAAGGACGGATATATGACAGTGTACTGGACAGGCCTTGTCTTATTTTGGTTTGGCCCGCTCCCTCTGGATTTCCCCTTCTGCAACTGGAGAAAGATGCCAAATGTATGTTTTTCCACATACCAAGGAGCGATCTGCACAGTGCCTCTCCTATGTCAAAATTATCCAGCCTACGCCATAAATAGTGAGGAGAAAATACCCTAGAAAGTAGGAGTAGGCTGTCAGAGGATAACATATCTTCTGTTATGGGGTCTTGTTTTTTACTATGCCGAAATTCTAAGAATTCCAGAAACAGGTTGCTGCAATTCTGCCATTGAAACTTTGCAACATTATTGCCTAAGGTAGGGTTTAGGATGGACATCTCCACGGAATGGGAACATCGTCTGTTCCAACCTCCCTTCTGAACCTGCTCCTCATCACCCTGCTGCTATGTTATCTGGCTGAATGTAGCATAGCTCCAGTGACAGGAAATTCACTGCATACTGAAGCAGTTCACAACACCTAGTGACATTTTTGACTGTCAAAAGTTCCCCTTTAGGTTTAGCCAGAATCTGCCCTCCAGATTCTACTCACTCTTCTTTAGTCTTCTGCAGGGAGATTTTCTTCAGGAATTTGGAGCCCATGTGTTTAGGACTGAGGAAGGTCTACTGTGAAGTACAGTTCCATTATTGAAAATATACCTCAGACAATAATAATGGTGAGAACAGTATTTAACTTTCTCTGAGAAACACTTAATGATCTCATTTGAGGGCCACATTTTATAAATCTCAGTAATAAAAAAGTTTTTGAAAGTCTAATCTTTCACAGGTTTTCTGAATTTTGAGTGTCTAATGCATGGATTATTACTTAAATTTTCAAAAGGGGGAATTAAGATCACTCCTCACCCATAACATAGTTCACCTATTATGCATCCCAGTAAAGATGTCCAGTTATGAAGTTGTTGCCAAAAAGCTGTATTTCTTTCTTGCATGGTTCCACAGGGTATTTACACCAAGTAAATATGGCAGCTATGCCTAGTTTTAAAAATCTGCTTTATTGAGGTATAACTGACATACAATAATTTGCCCAAAGTTAAAGTGTACAATCTGATAAACTCTGACATGCCTACACCCCTGAAACCATCACCAGAATCGAGAGGGCTTCCTCAGACCCCTTCTTCTGAATCTATCTCCTCACCCCCTGCAGCCCCTGCTCTGCCTTTTGTCACTCCCTATAAATTGGTTTTCATTGTCTAGAATGCTGTACCATCTGCACTTTTTTGGTCTGGCTTCTATAATCCCAGCATAAACATTTTCAGATTCATCCTCATTTATTGCTGCGTAGTGTTTTAATGCATAGGTATTCCCTTGGCCTATTAGTGGACATTTGCAGTGTTACCACTTTGGGGCTGTTACAAATAAAGCTGTTATGAATGTTTGGGTACAGCCTTTGTGTCTACATATACCTTCATTTCCCCTTAGTAAATACCTAAGAATGGAATAGCTAAGTAACATTGTAGAAACATAATGCTGACTGAGTAGTCAGTGTATCTCAATCACGGAATCAAGTTCAGCGGAGCTTCACAATGCCCCAGTGAGCGAACATTACGAGACACTTAAAAATTGTTGAATAAATTAATTGATTTACTCTGGACAATTTTGTATCTCCTCTCCTTTGCTTCCATCAAAAACTCAATAAAATACCTTTAACTGTTTATAAAGATGACTCAAAAAAGTCAAGAAATTTACCTTCCATCACAAGGTTTGCGAGTTGCAAAGGTGAGATTCAAAGTCACTTCGGCTTGTCTGTAGTGTGCCCTCCTCCTCCCCCCATGCCTTTCACACTTCACTGTGGTTTCTGGAGGACGTGCGATGTGTGTCAACCTTTGATAGCTGGGTGATCTTTGAATAAGAGCAAAGAAGAAATAGGACTTCGTGAGGTGTGTATGGGGAACTATAAAGAGACTAGCCTTAAAAAAGTGCAGATTTTACGTAGGAAAGTAGCGGGCATTCAGGCTGGGGCCAGCAGTCCGGCCCTAGGAGTTGTGCCTTTCCCTCTGAGAGGGAGGGAGCTGATACAGATTCCTGAGAAAGTGCCAAATATAATGAGCTGAAGCAATGTGGCCAGTGGTCTGGATCGACAGGGACAGGGTGGTTAGTCAGGTAGCTATTAAAATACCCGGATTATGTGGGAGTGAGAATTTCAATATGAGGAGGGCAAAAAGAAAGGACAGGAAGGTGCTCTTGTGAGAATCACTCAAAGAAAAATGCATTTTGTGACTAATTAGGTATCATTGGTTCTTGAAGTTTTTCTCATAACTTGCTCCTCTATTATGGAAAATAAGCCCGATTTAGTCCGAAGGGTTTAACCACAATTTTCTCAGTTAAGGAAACAGAAGGGGTTGGCTGACTTGTCTTTATTAGCAGGTATAGTCTTGTTAGCACAAACAGATCTTTTTAGATGATTAACAGCCTTATAGTTTTCTTTGGCTCATCCAAGTGGAGATATAAACATAGAATGGCTGAAAGATGACACTAGATGTAAAGGACCCCCAAAGCATTCCCCGAAAGATGCTGCTAAAGAATTGCATTAGATCGATGTATTGACATTGTCTTCTTTGCTCCCAAAACAGTTGCTCACCAAATTTCAGATATTTGAGAATCCTCTATTGTTTGGCACCAGTTATGTAAAGGTTAGCAACATAAAATTCATGCTTAAAATGTGTGGTTCATGTTTAAACTTGTTGAATCTTAGATGAAAGCAGGGGCTTCTTCAGAGAACGCTGCCGTGTAACTAACTGAAACTCAGCCTTCAAGGGAGAGAATACGAAACTGAAAGAGCTGTCAAGCTGGGAGAGTCTTAAGAAGAATCTCTGGATAATGGTTTATAATATTATCTTTCCCTAAGGACCCAAGAAATGGAAAATATATTAGTTTTTCTATGAGTAGCTTTTGGCAAAACACCACAAATGCACTTCGTTAAAAAATATCTTGGTGCCTCAAGCCCACAGGCTGGAATATGTAATACATATGTTGAGGGGCTAATGGGGGCTTATGTGAGAGTGATCCCTGGGAGACCCCATGAGGAAGATACTCAAGGAAACAGACCTTCCTGCTTCCTTACATGGGCCTTAGAAATCCCGTGAAAGAGTCATTCAATAGCCATGATGCTGCCTCCACTTTTTACTCCATTTCTTTCTTTGCCTTCATTTCTCCCCCTTGAATGAAGGGAACTATCCCTTATCTCAGCCTGGAATTATGCAATCACAGGTGCACTTGGTTTCTGCACCCCAGCCTAATCTTCGGGGCTGGAACCCTGGGTCTGTGCCACAGTCAGAGTGGGTATGGTTTGGGGATAGTCTCAGTGGGGAGAGAATCATTATTGAGTAGCTGTCATGTCGGAGACCATGAGTTAAATGCTGTTACACAATTGATCTCTTCATTTTCTCAACAACCCAAGGATAAGGGAACAGTGTCAGAGTGTCACAGCTCCCCCATCTAGGAAACCTAAGAATTAAAGTTTGAAGCAAGCAGACTGAAGCAGATGCTGTTGGCACCCATTTCTATACCTCCAGCTGCGAGCAAGCCAACCATCACCGTGCCTTAGAAGTTTGAGGGGCAGCCCCGAGGTAAGCGAGAGTCCCAGTCAGCTCCCTTCACACATGAAGCAGACAGCTGATGGTGGATGATGGGGAGCAATGTAAATACTTTGGCTCCAATACCTTCTGGGTGGGGAAAGCTCTGAGGTTCATATATCGTTGACTCTCAAAAGCGTCCAGCGGGATAGAGCTCCCCCTACTTCCAGGGGTAATACACATTTTACTGACTCTCTTCCCTGTCTATTTCCCCACCCCACTGTGTGTGTTTTTTTTGCACTCACTTGCACATCAACCACTTGACTCCTGGTAACTTTCTGGGGAAACCCAAATGCTCCAATACCAGACCACTCACAAGGGCATATGGAAGATAACCTTTTGGACATGTTTACATGTGCTGCCTCACAGCATCCTTTCATTTTTCCTTCTCCTTTCGGATGCCGCTGTCTCCATCCTTCACATGCTCACACGTCTTCCTGATGCCCGCTGCTCCCCGCCCCCCATTCCTCTCTCACACCAACAAAACCCTGATTTTTCTCAGTGAGGTATTGGGGAGATTCTAATCCCACCAACGCAAATCAACCTCAGACATGAGTAGATTGATAGCTTTTCACTCGGTCAAAGAAATTTGTACTTTAAAATAACCTGTCTTTTATCCATGTGGGTCTCTAAAGAGTGCTGAATCAAGGATTCAGAAGAAATGAAGACCTTCAGGCTTTGTGATACGCAGTAGCTAAGGCAACTGAGGAAGAAGCCAGGCATTTCTTGAAGAAGCTGGACAAGACATTGCCAGGAAAATAACAAGTTCTGATCTTTGCAACACAAATAAGACCAAATCGGGGTATAAAGAGAGGGTGGGGGATTTCCAGGAGAAGGGCTATTTTTTAACTTTTAATTTTAAAATAATTTTAGACTTACCTAAGAGTTTCAAAGATAAGACAGAGTTTATATGCCCCCATCACCCTGGTTCCCCTCCTGCCTGTATCTTCTTTTTCCACAGTACATTTATCAAAACTAAGAAATTAATAATGGCACTGTACACTTAACTAAAGATTATTCAGATTTCAACAGTTTTTTCAATAATGTTCTGTTTTCCTGTCCAAGGTACAATCCAAGGTACCACATGGCATTTAATCATCATTGCACTGTGGGGTGCTTCAGGCTAGGACAATTTCAGTCTTTCAGAAAGACCCCTTATCTTTCACAATTCAAGTGAGTGTAGGTGCTTCCATATTATGAAATCCACTTTACAGATAAGAAACTTGGAGTTTGGAAATAAGAAGTGAATTTTGAGGGTCACATATAACTAGAACTAGGACTAACCCATGTATGACTACTCAACCATGCATGGGTCATCCCATCAGCACATTCCTGTGATTTCTTCTCCTCTTTTTATGTTTTCTCAACCCCTCTCTTTCATCATTTCTCTCTAGATCTTTCCCTCTATCTTCTCATTTTCTCCCCATCGAGGGAAGGTTAGGTAGAGGATGAAATAACGTCTTCTTGTTTATTAACTCTGTGACATAGCATGAGGCCAATCTTGTCTAGCCGCAAGCAGACTGGACTAACAGAAACCCTGGAAAAAAGATTTTGGGACTGGGAGCTTTGCTTTTCATTGTAACTAAAAGGAAGAACTTTTCTCAGGTCAGAAGACTTTCAATCATCAAAAGTTTTCTTTCACCATTCGTTATATATCTCCTTTTTTCTCATGCTCTTGTGCCTTTATTAATTTTGGCCCAAAGTTTTCTTTCTCTCAGTGGACAAAACCCAAGGAATTGCTGCTCCCCACCTGGAGTGCTACACTGTAACTATGTCCTGGAGGAGAATGGCTTATTTCCAAGATGACCATCAGCAGCCAAGGCATTATAATACATGCGGCTTTGTACCATGGGAGAATATAAATCATGCTTCACACCTGGCCCTGTCTGTTTATTAGGAGTTATTTGCAAAGCACTGCTTACCCTTGCACTTTGTAGTTAATAGCACTTTCTTTCCTGGAACAAATTTCCCCTAAAGCTGAGATTGTAGAGGGTCACTGTGAGCTTTATTCATGAATGCAGCTCAGAGACAAAACCTGATCTATGTAACTAATGCTGAAGAGGCTATTAGCAAAATGACCTCCACACCCAGCCCAAAAGAACTTCGGTCAGAAACCATAGGGTGTCTGTGCAACTGGAAAAGACGCAAGAGCTCAGCATGGGGTATAGATGACATCACTTCTTGTGCTTGGGGCATCTTCTTTCTACCTTTCATTCTCTCCCCTCCTTAGCCTGTGATAGACGTGTAACCAGATGCTGATAGAAAATAAGAGGTAGGGATGGGGTGGGAGGAGGTTCTTATGTGTTGGAGGAGAGTGGTGGTGATAAGAAGCAGAACTGCCATTGAGGATTAGCACCTAGAACTAATCCAGCCAAAGTCCTTCATTGAGAGAAGAGAAAACCAAGGATTTAAGAGGTCCCCGACTTGTGCAAAGGTAACACATCAGAAGCAGGGTCAGAACAAGAACTAGGGCCTTTTGTCTGCAGAATTCATTGCTCTCTTCTCAGAAGTGGCTGTCTTCTTCAAGTTTAGTTCAGTGAGGTCAAAAATCGAGCACTTACCAAAATCTAGCAGAGAAGTATGGCCAGAGGGTGAACAGTCTTAATGATGTTAGCATCTTACATTCTTCCCAAGTTAAAACATATATAGCAGAAAGGGAAAGTGTTTTACCCCAGATTATACTGATAGTCAATATGACCAGGTCCCATAAATTGAAGCACAGTACTTACATCACTAAACTATGGTCTCTAATGTACCATCTATGCATCATTATGTATAAACTTTATGAGAGAGGCAAAAACACCTGTCTGGGTCACTACTGTTTCTCTGATATCAAAAACTGTTACCGTAGCCTCTCAGAGCACTGTGTTTGTAGACCATGTCATGGTACCACTTCCACAAGCTCTGTGTGCCTGTTTAATCAATGCCCAACTCTCTCGGATAGCAGGATGCCTAATCCGTGATAGGCACATAATGTAATTTGGTGAGAGAACCGTGGAATAGGGCATCAAAAAGAACATCAAAGTTCAAGCCAGAAGACATATTTTAAATGCAGCTTTACCAATAGTTACAAGTCCTTGGGTCAGTAAATCAGCATGTCAATATTCAGAGTTCTCATCCAAAACCAACCAAACAAACAAACAAACAAACAAAAAACCCTCCATAGAACAGTAATAACCAGTCAACAAATACTTTTCTGCACCCACTTCTGTAGAGACAGTGCCCCCAAAAGACAGAACATGTGCTCAGCCTCAAGGATTTGTCTCGCTGATTGTTTTGCAGGATGGTTGTAAAGATAAAATGAGACTTTTCATTCATTTAACAAATATTGAGCCTCTACTGTGTTGTGGGAACTCTTTAAGCACTGAGCATATAGGAGGGAATGCAAGCAAGTCACCCTCACGGGACTTACATTTTAGTGGGAGAAGTAAGCAGGCAGGAAAATAAATAAATAAATTATAAAGTACATTAAATATGGTCACTTTTCAGCCCCTCCTTTCGAGATATGGAATCCCTTTCTCACACCTGACTCGATCAATAGAATATAGCAGCTCCGTTGGAGTTTGGAAGCCTGTACCTCAAGGAGCCTTGCCGCACCCATCGCATGCTCTTGGAACAACGCTCCGAGTCAGTCACATAAGGTAGCCACTGTTGCCTCCCCCAAAATGGGAGGCCACATAGAGGAGAGCTAATCTGTCCAGCTAACAGCTGGCATCAATTGCCAGACCTGTGAGCGGGCTACCTTCTGGCCCAGTCGATTCCCATAACTGAATGTGGCTGCTTGAATGAGCCCAAGCAAACCAACACAATCATGAAGAACAATCAGTCATCGTAGTTTTAAGTCAGGAAGCTGTGGGGAGGTTTGTCACGCAGCAGCAGCCAGCTGCCGAGTGTGTCACAGGGCGCTCTGAAGACCAACAGAGCCGAACGAGGGGCGCGGGAATCCAGGGTGAGCAAAGGAGATTTGCGATTTTATACAGATGGTTAGAGGAGTCCCACAGGGAAGAGCTTTCTGAGCAGAGAGAACAGCAGAGGCGAAGGCTCCGCGGTAAAAGCATCGTGCACAGAGTATGGGGAGCGGCCAGGATGCCCACACATTGGCAGTAAAGTTAGAGAGAGTGAGGTCAGAATGTGCAGACCCTTGGAAGGACTCTGGCTTTTATTCTGCCTGAGCTGGGAAGCCATCGGAGGGGTGGGGGAATATCTAACACTCTGCAAGAAATTCAGGGCACAAAAGGACTTGACGATATGGCCTGGTTCCAATATATCTGGGGGGCGGGAGAACAAAATTACCCCAACCCTTTATGGAAAGTATGTGAAGGAGTTTATGAACGTGCTCGAGAGCAGAGGTCAGGGCCACTAACCCTACCTGAGGCTGTCAGAGCAGCTCCCAGTAAAAGGGACTTAGGAGCTGGTGGCGAGTGAGAGATAGAGCAACTTCTTAAATTAGGGAGAGAATGAAAAACATTTTAGGTGGAAAAGAAACCCTGTGGGAGGGAGCAGAGACCAGGTCAAGTGGTCAAATCAGCAGCAGAGGGAAGAGCGTTAGGTAAAAACTGATATTGTTGCAGATGCTTAAGGAGTAATGCTTTGTCATAAAATATCCTTGGCTCTAAGAATTCCTGCTTTGGACTGAAGCTCTAGGAGAAACAGGAATTCTCTCTCCTGTTCACCAGTTCATCTCCAGTGCTGGCCGCAGACCACAGCACTTAGGAGGTGCTCAGTTATTGCTAGTAAGCCAACTGAACAAATTGGTTTAACTATGTTAGTATCTTTTCCAAACTTATTAGACTACAAATCCCCCACCCCCTCAATAATGCTGCTGGTGTGCCTCAAAACACATTTGGGTGAGCAAACTCAGAAGAATGCTGTTGGAATACAGGGTTTTAGGTAGGATATAAAGTGTGGGTGGTAAGACGGAGAGCTGAGTTGGGTCGCATTGAAAAGTTAAGGGTCTTGGGCTTTATACTACATGTAAATGACAGCTTTTTTTTTTTTTTTCTTAAAGGAAAACCAGCAAAATGACATGGTGCAATTTTTTTCTTTTGAAGATAACCACCATGATGCATAACAGATGGAAAGGAGAGCAAATGGAGACCTCGGCACTAGCTAGAAGTTACCAGTTCATCCCAAGGGTGAGTTTATGAAGGTATAAACTCATAAGGGTTGAGTCTGGGCATAATTTTGAAGTTCTGACTTCTTTGGTATAATACATAGAGAAGTATTAGAAACATAGAAACATAGCATAAATAAGTTTTAGTAAGAAGGGTAACTATAAAGCTGATGTCAGAACCAGACTTACTTATTGCCTTGCAGATCTTTATGGGTGGCCACAAAATATGTTAATTTCCCATTTTCGGCATAATTTTATTTGGCCTTGGGCAATTCACACAAATTTTTCTGGGCCTCAGCAGCCTCAATAATCAAGTAGTATTTGTAAAAGCCAGGTTATAAGAGTTTAAGGCAAAGCAATAACAGAGAGGGCTAAATTGGGCCTCAAAATTATTTGTTTGTTTGTTTTCTGTTTGAAGGGTATGTTTGCATGTGTTGTCTAATTCAATTATAAATTAGCATTTTATAATAAAATAGCATTTTCATATAGAATCTAGATTTTTAGATTCTCTTAAAATATCCAATGTTGGACCAGCATTCCTAACAAGGAAACATCCTACCCCCAAATATCTCTTAGTTAGGTTCAGTCTCATGGCACAAAGGCAGCTTCTGTGGGTGCCCAGACGACAATTAGAGACTATATATAAACTCTGGTCAAAAATGTTTTTCCCTTTAACACAGTAGAACACCTGATGCACAATGCTATGTTAAGAATCACAGACTATTTTGCTGAAGTTTTTGGATCAAAAATTTTTTTTGGGTTGTTTTGATTATTTACTTATTTTTAGTTGTTGATTTATTTTAAACAGAAATTCTTAGGGAAGTTAAATAATCTGGCCTTTTCTACAAAGGTAAAAAGGTATAAAATTTGCTCATGGAAATAAATTTATTTAAAAAATAAAACAATAAATTTGTTAATATAGAAAGGAAAAATTCATGGAGTTCAGGAATAATATGTAATTTGAAACTGTAAGTTTAGTCTATTATTTTATTTTTCCATGTATGCTAACATATAACAATATATCATAGTTTTTTAAAACACAGAGATTCAGAAACTAACTGAAAACACTTAGTCCTACATAAATAGCAGAGTAGTTCTCTTAGTAAGGGAAAGTTCGGTAGCAACCCACTTAACTCCATGAAGCTGAGACAAAAAGGGGGAACTGATTGGGATAAGGCAGTGGTATTTCACAGAATACAAAGGCAGAAAATAAAATTGGGCCTCACGAGGGACAAACCTAGGGATTACAAAATCAGGAACCACAGCGTGTCTCTGAAAAACTCTGTTTTGAGCATCTACCTTGATATACGCTCTCCCTGCCCATGATTTTATTTTCTGACCTGAAAGTGACAAACAAAAAGCTTAATTAGAATTCTGAAGTTCAATTCCAGTTTCTCAAGGGATCTGGCTGGTCCATCTTGGGTCAGGGGTATTCCAGAAGAAGCCTCAAGTTGCCCCAAATTCTCTCACCTAAAACTGTGAGGACAGGCCCTTGGGTTGTGCAAGTGAACAGGTTTCATTAAAAAGGGGCCTGGGTGTAGGAAGAACACAAGTGGCATCTTTCGTCTGTACAAGAGTTTTAATACTTAAAAAGGATGTGCGTGGTATGATGTTTGGAATTGAGTTTTATTTCACTGTAAAAATAAATTAGTAAGTGGCCAAAGATATGCTTCTTGAGTCATTGTGTCTAAGACCTTCTGGGACTCGAATGTGTCTAAAACATGTGGAATCTGAGACCTTTTATGTTTCTTTAAATTTAGACAAGGTGAGTTTTACCATTTGTATGGTTACTAAAGGAGAGAAGAATATGTGTGTGCTTTGGTCTTGCCTGCACAGTGTCATTTGGACTTGTCTGGGGAAGAGGGGCAGGCTCTCGGCAGCGGGAGTGCTCACTGCCTATGTGTAATCCAGTCTTCTGGGAATGCAGTATTTTGTTCATGGAACTCTGAATTTTATCTGACTCTTACATATGTCTTGGTCTCAGACCTATAGAAAAACCACATGAGATAGATAAGAAAGGCTCAGAGCCAGAATTATCAAACAGTTCTCTGTCTTTCATGTCATTCTGTAGTAGTGTGAATGTATATTGTCAATTCAGAGGCTTTGTGTTATTGCAAATGATTAAATATGTTGTCTTCACTAGCTCCATAGTGCCTTGGCTTAATATTCTCACACTTGATTTAAAAAGTCAATCAATAAATAAAGCCTTGTAATTGAAGGGTATTTGACTTATGCACATAGCTTCACTCGTACTCAGATAGCTCAAATAGGATTTCTTAATAATCTATTATAGTCAAGAAGACTGGATTTCTTCTATATCTTTCTAGAATAAGAGGTGGCAGAAGCAAATGATCTTAAACTCCTTTCCTTAAACTGGTGCGTGTTGTGACTTTTGTGTGGGTTCCCTATTTGGCAAGACAAATAGTCCCATCCACAAAGGGCAATGTGACAATAAACAAACCATATAAATAAGCGAAACACCCTTCACAAAACCCAATAATCTAATTCTATCCCTAAGGGATGAAAGGCAGACAAATGGAATCATATAAACATTCTTGGACGATGAGCAAAGGAGACAGTCCCATTTCCACCCTTGGTGTCAATGCCCAACTTAAATCAAAGCTATGTGAGAATATTCTAGAAAAGCTATAAAAAAAATCCCAAGGCACATTTTTCTCCGACTTATGTTAGGTACTTTAGCCAGATTTTGACTACCAAGCCAAATGAAGGAATGGTATTAACAAATTCATAGTCAATGTTTCCCAATAGCAAGCAGGCAATCTCTTTTCCAATATCTGTTTCAGAAGATCGATGATCATCATTTAGGGTAGTGCAAACATACTTCTAGTGATAAAATGAGCTTGTTCATCCTTCGCTAAGTGACCAGACACCTTCTATGAATGGAATCACCAGGCTCTGAGATGAACCTCAAGTCCTCAAAATTGAGATGCGACTACAGGATTGCAAAGCCTGTTGAAGCACTGCCCCTGCAACTCTCTATCCACCATCAATGGAGTGTCCCTCCTGCAGGGTCTTAAATCCACAATTAACCTAATAATGCAGCCCAACACTAATTTGGTGTCCAATATGCTCCTTTTCATTTTCAAAGTAGGTTATTTCCAAAAAGATATTCAAAATTAGTGAGATTTTAAGTGGCTGGAGCTGAATTCTATTTGACTTGTCTTGATAAGTTTTTCCAGGACATTTTGAGTTTGATCATGTTTACTACCCTAAAAGACAACTAATTCACCAGTTGGGCAGAAATGGAGGGGGAGAATAAAAAATAATTTCTGCTTGTCTTTAATACAGTTTTTTCCAGAGGTCATTGGAAGAAGAAGCCTATAAATTCTTTAATAGTTAAAACATCAGTCAAGGAGGAGACTGCTCCTCTTCCTACTATAATTTCTCTGCTCTAGTTATTTATACAAACCAACCCAGTGACAGAAAACTTGAAGCTCACAATAAATTTAGTAAGAACTTATTACACTTAATGAAAGAATATACAATTTAATGCTAGGGTTTTATTAATTAATAGCCTAAATTAGTACAAACAAATCTCAGCTAATATGTCAATTAATTAATTATATCAACTAACACAAGCTAGGGACTGAAAATATACAGAGGAAAATAACATAGTCCTTGGTTTTGTAGAATTATAATCTGGTATGTTATGACATAGGTAAGAACAAAGTGTGAGGAAGCGTTATTTATGAAGAAATTAATGATGGGTTCATTCTTAGTTGGAGATTTTAAGGAAATTCCTCTAGGTTCCTCCCACCTATTGCCACTTAACACTGTACAGTGGAGAAGAGTTTGGGTTAGACCTCAGAGAGCCTAGACCACAGCTTCGGCTCTACTGGGACCTAGTTCTTTGTCCTTGAAGTACATTACCGTGCTTTACCACCACCCTTGCAAGTTTCTGTGGAGGTCAAATGAGAAATCATTTTGAAGGCACTTCTCATTCTTTTCTTCACTCCAGTCTCACTTCTTATTTCGCCACCTATGTGTTTTTTATACTAACTCCTCCACTGTGTATCAGAGGAAGAGTAGCTGTACTAAATCTCTTTGACCTTTCCTGGATTTCTGTGCCCCCAGGAGGCACCCTGCAGACTCCTCATCCAATCCGCTGTCACACTTGAGTGCTACTGCTTGTTGAAATTGTTGTTTTCACCGCTGAACTGTAAGCTCAGTCAAAGCATGTGTATCTTTATACCTTATAAAGATGTATCTTGCCTTGGCTAGTGTGGCTCACTTGGTTGGAGTGTTGTCCCGTAGACCAAAAGGTCATGGGTTCAGTTCCTGGACAGGGCACATGCCTGGGTTGTGGGTTTGATCCCTGGTTGGGGCATGTAGGAGAGGTCCCCTGCTGGGGCGTGTATAAATGGCGACTGAGAGATGTTCCTCTCCCTGTCTCTCTCTTCTGTCCCTCCCCACTTCTTTAAAATCAATGAGGATGTCCTTTGGTAAGGATAAAAAAATAAATAAAGACATATCTAGTTCAGCAATTTTCAACCTTTTTCATCTCGTGGCACACATAAACTAATTACTAAAATGCTGTGGTACGCCAAAAAATATATTTTGGTGTACCAGAAAAATTTTTTTTGCCAACCTGACCAAAAAAAATAGGTATAATTTTGATTCACTCACACTGGATGGCTGTTGATGTGTCGGTTGTTACGTTTTCATTTGACAATCTAGAGGTTGGTGCCGCTGACTAAATAGTCAGGTATTGCATGTTTTAAAAATTCTTTCTGCTCACTAGTTGAAAATTGCTGCTCTAGTTGAATGGCTCAATGGAGCCATATCAACCACAGAAGATATTTTAGGGGCAATCACTCTAGAACACTGACTATTTTCTGGGGGAAACCATCTATCCTGGGGCAGGACAGTGGCCCTCGTTCCTGTCTGAGGTTCTTTAAGTTCAAACACCCTAGTGGAGCTGAGGAAAGAGTGAAGGTCCAGAAAAGAAAGAGGGAAACAGTTGATATTTCTGTGCCAAGTGATGCATCCATCCATAATCGCATGCAATTGTTAGAATAACCTAAGAACTAGGTAGTAGCTCACTTTTACAGGTAAGAAAATTGAGGCCCTGAGGAGTTAACTTGCACAAATATATAACAGTGGTACACCAGATTTGGCACCAGGGCTATGCCCTACATTGACATTTCCTAAACTATATGACTGTGAGGTGTTAGTGGGCATTGTATAAAGGATAATGGAGGAGTGAGGGGTTGTGGGAGGGGCGGGTGTGGGTCTCTGTGGGTTAAGGTTAGCGTCCAGGGTTGAAGAATCACATCACAGGAATCTCTCAGTTATAAACAGAGGATGGTTGTCATTTTATTTAGCTAATGTGCACCCCCAAAGGACAGTAGACTAAACAGATCTTCAATAGTTAAAAAAGTACTTCATCCAAAGAAGTTTCCCATACCCATAAGCAAAAAAAAAAAAAAATCTAAATCTTATGAGTTATGAATTCCATGTAATTTAAACCCTGATTAAAGCCATCCATCTGCTTTGCAGTCATAAATTTATGGTAAGTCAGTTAGCCGCTTACATGCGTGAGGTGGGTTACTTCTCTTTGAAACTTAGATGAATGGCAGCAATCAGGCAAGCTCATCTATGTTCATTTATATTACATAGCCAAAGTCATTAAATTCAAAATGACATATATCTTTATGAGCAAGAAATTAACGAAGGCATTTTCAGTATATGTTCTTTGCTTTTCTACAGGGCGATAGTGAGAAAGTCACCTCTTTTTACATAATTTATGTGTGATGAATCAGCTTATTCCTAAGTTTTCACAGAAGTTTTGGATGTAATGTGGGGAAATTCTGATAGGATATGATTTTTTAACTTACCAGTAGTGTGATTTTACTTCGCTGGCGAACCTTACTTCATTTGTATAGAGATCTGCCAAGTGCTACTCTTTTATGGGACTTCAGACAGTTACATCAATGCTTCAGTGACTCTAACACCCTTGCACCTGTTATGCTGCCTTTTAAAAAAATTTCTTCCAGTTGTGTTCAAACCACTAACACAGATAGCTTGCTTCTTGAGCGCTATTCTGCAGGGAGTCAAAAGCACCATCTTTTGAAAATCTTTTAACTATGATTTTTTTTTCACTAATGGAAGATGATTATAGCCAGAATGTTTTACAGTATTTTCATGATTTATAACACTTTAGTTCATCAGTTGATCATACCTTATTTATGATGACTTCTTTATGGAAAATATTTTGCTGAGCTGAGAATATCCAAAGTAAAGCAGAAAAATAAACTCATCAAATACCCTGTCACTGAAAAGACAATAACAGATGTTTCTCATCCCCAGATAACCCTGGGGAGGCAAACTGAAGGGTTTCCCATATTTCCCAGATGCTGCGTGATGCGCCTGGGTTCCCAGGACTCATCCAAACGAAGGCACACTGAGATTTGCAAGCAGGAATTCCCCAGCTGAGAGGCTCAGGGTAGGAAATAGGGCAAGTGGGGGAAAAGGGTTTGCATCTGGAATTCTAAGGGATCCATGAGATGTTCTGTATTTTAATCTAGGTCACTCTTTCTACATTCTCAGTGGCTGGTAAAGGAGCTGGAGGAGTTCTCTCAGCTGCTCTGAATTTTCTCCTTTCCTTTAAAACTTTGCTAAATATTGTAGAAATAATAGGACAAGGAGAAAAAAAATAGTCGAGAGAATAAGGGGTGATATCCAATGTCAAAGGGCTGAATTACTCAGGATTCCTTAGTCTGCCTCACATTGGTTCCATCCTTGCCCAATTCCAATAAATATTGTATCTGGATGCAATCAGATTGAACACATAAATACAAAAGTGTTGTTTTCTCAGCCCTCCACAGTGCTCATGCCCTTGTATGATTCCTCCTGGGGGCATGTTCCCATATATAAAGAGATAACATTATTGAATCTATTATATGTACCTGTGTTCCAAATGCTTCATGGACTAAATCATTTGACACTCGCAGAGTTCTATGAAGTAGATACTATTAAACTTTCCATTATACAAATGAGGAACTTAGGCTGGAGAGGTTAAGTTACTTATTCATGCACACTGCTAATGATTGGAAGCATCAAGTTTTGAAAATGACTTTCTGATCTCGGCGGCCACTCTGTAGCTCTATGGTGTCCTGCCTGCTTTTGGGTCAATAACACATCTTCATAGCATGTGTTTTCTGTGGAATGACTCAAGATAGGAAGATATTACTTGAAAGTATAAGAAGCACAAGAATGGCTTTCCTAAGACCTAGGTTCTGCCATGAGTTATTTCAGTCATCTTAACAAAAAACAAAACAAAACAAAAAAACTATAGTTTTCTGAACCTTGGATTCATCATCGGTAAATTTGGGGTCAGGGCTGAGGACTAGAAAAATCTCAGTCTCTTCTAGCTCTCTGATCTTAAGATTCTTGGATCACGTATCGTGGGACATCTAGACAACTTCACATGCTGATGGTTCCCCATAAATGCCTTTTAATGATGCTGTGAAGACCACAGCTGTACTTTACCAATGCAGCAAGGAACGGTGTATGTAAGGTTGGCTGTTATTTTTGGTTGAGCCTTTTACATCATCATCTGCACAAAATAAAGAAATAGAAAATGAGTATTAAAACCCATTACATCATCCATCAAGGAAACTTGGATCATTGATGTAATCTAAAAAGAACTTTCCACAAGCACAAGGTTGTCATAGAGATTACATCTTCTAAACAACCACCTCGCAGCTACTGTGGTCAAGAGCTAGGATTTTAGCTTTATCTCATTTGAGGGTCTTGGTTGAAATCCAAAGAACCATTGAAAAAGATTATTCTCTTGTGGAAGCACTTAGAAATTGCCTTCACTGGAACACCAGAGAAGAATCGGGTCTGTAAAAACCTGCTACTGCGTTAATTATAGTGCATTTGAGAGACTACAATTTTCCTCTTCAGTTAGTCCCCTTAACAGGTTGAAGTTGAAGTGGTTAGAAGAACAGCATATACACAATGAAGTTATGATTGTGGTCATGCTGAACCACAGTTAAAATGGCTCACTAAACCCATGTCTGCAAAAAGAATCTTTTCGTAGCTCACAGAGACTCAGTTCTGATCCTTAACAGCGTAACTAAGACAGTCTCTTTTTTGTAATTTCTTAGTTCAATCCAAAACTTTTTGTGTAAATTCAGGATTGCTACCTCAGGTTTATTCCAGTTCAAGGCTCTCTCTTGGACATCCCTTTTCTTCTGCCTGATTCAGTTCTAACTTCTCAGGAATGAAGCAGAAGGAGAAGAGAAGGAAGGACTCTCCTGCCAGCCGAGGGCAATTGCTTCATGACTGGCCACACGCTGCTGTACTGAGAGTGGGATTTAATTCCCACTCTTTTCTGCTCCGTGTTATGTCTTTCTACCCCAGAAATATCATCTTCCAAAGCTCTTCTCCCTTTTGCTCATAAAGTTTTCTCCCTATAACATGGAGTTATATATACTTCATCTGGGGTGGGGAGTGCCAGGAAGTGATAAAACAAAGGGGAAGAAAATTTTGGAGAAGACCCAGCTCTTCTGGTTTGCCATAGCTTCTTTATTTTTATTCCAGGAATTCATCATTGACAAAAAAAAACAAAACAAAAATCAAAACAAAACACGCTGTTTGATGGTAGGAGTTATCAGACTGGACAAACTAAAATTGTTGTGTGGGAATGACTCTTCCACATTCCTGATGTTTCTTTCCATGAGCAGGACGCTCTGTTAGTGTAACATTCCTGGTCTCTCTCCTGCCCTCTTACCTACTTCTCTTTAGAGGAGAAGGAGAGAGCTCTTTATTGGTTAGTAAGCATAGTCAGCTCACTTAGCTCTTTTCTTGCTTGGAGGTATCCTGCCTATCCTGTCCTAATAACCTGGTTATTGTTTGTTCCCTGCCTTCTCCCAGAGGGGAAACCGTGGTTTTCCAGAATGTTCTGTACCTGGATGGGGATGTCTGCCTTAATTCTAGGTTCAGTGTTGGTAAATACATTTTCCCGAACATATTAGCTACTGTCTCCCATATGAGCCTGGTTGGTAATAACGGTAATCTTTTGCTCTCCCATCTATCTTCCTATTTAATTGGTTCAGACCATGGTTACAGAAGAGGGTTACTACTTCTAATTTTAATGAATATTTTATATATTACCCTTTCCCACTGTTAGCATCCTTTCCCCCAGTTCTGTCCCCTCTCTGTCAAATTTGACCAAGGGTATGACAGATTTAGGTCAAATTCTGGCTGTGCCATATATAAGCAGTGTAACCATGGACACATTATTTAGTCTCTGAGCTTTAGTTTCCTTATCTGTAAAGTCAGCATGTTAAGAATTCCTTCCTAAAGTTATTGAGGACATTCAGTGGGACCACACATACGAATGGGTCTGACTAGTTACTTCCTCCCCTAATTGTCAATTCATGGCTATGATAAGAAATCAGATAACTCTTACGTCTCATTTGGAGGACTCAGTGAGTGAAAAGTACTTTGATATTGAACCCTTTCTTTTCCAAACCATTTTCAGTAACACATAAAGGTCAACACCCACATACGAGTGCTTTCGGCCCCCAAGCTATTTCTTCTAAAGACTATTTATGGCTGGACATATTTCTGAGGGCATCAAATTCAGGAGCCTTTGTTTCTTTACTGAGTTATTTTCTCATTTTTTAAAAGACGGGGATGTGGATTTATACTATGCCAGCATGACACTTCCCAGCCAGAAACCAAGAAGAAAAAAAGTGAGTAAGCTGTCTGAGGACTCGATCCAAATTCTTGCTGCATTTTAGAAACCTGAATATGCTTCTCCTTCTCACTCTGAGGTTTATAAGAAAAATACCGCGAGAAAATTTTGGTCACTGTGAACTAAGATTCTGTGTGTATGCGCTCAGCAATGCCGTACCCTGATTGATGCTAAGGGGGGTCCATATCTCTTTCCTAATAGACAAACACAAATCAAATCAATCACCAGGACAGAAACAAACCATAAAAAAAAAAAGTAGCTAAAGTGTTCGGGATAAAAAGAAACTGGGAATAAATAAAAATAATATGTGATTGAGGGAGTCTCCATAGAAACAACTTTGGATAAATTATCTGCTACTGTATTAGCTACCCTAACTTCCTTGGCATAAGTCATTCGAATGGTCTCAAGAGCTCTCTAGCAGCCAGGCTGGTCTGGCAATGAATTATGTCTAGGAAGCAGTTTATTTTCTGCTTTATATACTCAACAGAGTTAGCTTACTCTGCTTCCATGTATTTATTTTTATGTAAGTCATCCAAGTTAAGAAATTTAAATAGAAAATAAAAAGTAATCACTGTATCATTACCATCATCCTACTATCCCCGTATAACTACTGCTTTTAGTTCGTTCACACTGTCCCTGACTTTATGATTTACACGAGAAAATATACACAAATACAGAGGAACAGATACACACGCATGCACGTAAACTTACTTCTATAGTTACCAGAGTGGAATCATAAAGGCACTGTCCTGTAACCTGCTTTTTCACTTAACAATATCTGGGACAATTTTTAATAACATTTCATTCAGATTTACATCATTACTTTAATGGTTCCATAGCTGCCTTTTCTGAATGCACCTTATTTATTTGACCAATCTCTAATTAATGGGCACTTGGATGGTTTCTGGTTTTAACTGGAATTAAGAATGCTGAGTTAAACTTCCTTTTATACACATCTTTGCATAATACTTGCCCAATTCATTATTTGAGTTAAATTCTTGGAAGTAAAATTAATTTGTGAAAGGAAATGCATATTTTTATAGCTTCTCACACACGTTGCCAAGTTGCGCTCCAGAGAGACTGCACTAATTAAGGCCTCTAACAGCCGTCTAAGAGCAGTCATTTCCCCCACGTTCTCGCCCAGACTGGATTTTCTCTTTATTTTTAATTTCTTACAATCTGATGCATTCCTTTTAAAAACATTCTTTAAACAAAATCCAGCAAGTGACCACTATAACCTACATTTCTTAATCGTCGGAAATTAGCAAAATGTCCCATAAGAATTGTTTTGGCCAAGATGGAGCAGTAGGTAGATACACTTTGCCTCCTCGCACAACCAAATGAAGGACAACAACAAATTCAAAAACAAAAAACAACTAGAACTGCCAGAAAATCGAACCGTATGGCAGTCTGAAAACCAAGATGTTGAAGAAGAAACATTCATCCAGACCAGTAGGAGGGACCGACTGGGGCAGCCAGGGCAGAGAGGATGTGGCAAGGGGGTGGCTGGAGACCCAGGTGGGTGAGATGGCAGCTGGCGGTCCCAAATTTGTGTGCAGATAAACTGGGAGGAACAACAGGGGAGCAAGACAGACCATACAACCCAGGGGTCCAGTGCAAGAAAAGAAAGCCTCAAGACCTCTGGCTGTAAACACTTGTGGGGGTTGTGGTGGTGGGGGAAATCCCCAGCCTCACAGGAGAGTACGTTGGAGAGACCCACAGAGTCCTAGAACATACACAAATCCATCCACCCAGGAATCAGCACCAGAAGGGCCCAATTTGCTTGTGGGTAGCAGGGGAAGTGACTGAAAGCTGGCTGAGAGCCGAGCAAGGAGCATTGTTCTTTCTCAGACCCCTCCCCCACATACAGCACCACAACACAATGGCATAAGCTGCCCTGCCCTGGCGGACACCTAAGGCTCCACCCCTTACAATATAACAGGTGCACCAAGACAAAGAAATATGGCCCAAAGGAAAGAACAGATCAAAACTCCAAAAAAAGAAAGAACTAAGTGACAAAGAGATAGATAGCCAACCTATCAGATGCAGAGTTCAAAACACTGGTAATCAAGATGCTCACAGAAATGGTTGAGTACGGTCACAAAATAGAAGAAAAGTAAAAGCTATGCAAAGTGAAATAAAGAAAAATACACAGGGAACCAACAGTGGAGGGAAGGAAACCAGGACTCAAATCAACAATCTGGAGCAGAAGGAAGAAATAAACATTCAACCAGAACAGAATGAAAAAACGAGAATTCAAGAAAATGAGGAGAGGCTGAGGAACCTCTGGAACAACTTTAAACATTTCAACATCTGAGTCACAGGGATGCCAGAAGGAGAAGGGGAAGAGCAAGACATTGAAAACTTACTTGAAAAAAATAATGAAAGAGAAATTCTCCAATCTGGCAAAGGAAATAGACTTCCAGAAAGTCCAGGGAGCTCAGAGAATCCCCAAAAAGTTGGACCCATGGAAGCATACACCAAGGCACATCACAGTTACATTACTCAAGATTAAAGATAAAGAAAGACTCTTAAAAGCAGCAAGGGAAAAGGAGAGTTACCGACAAAGGAATTCCCATAAGACTACCAGCTGTTTCTTAAAAGAAGCTGTACAGGCAAGAAGGGGCTGGAATGAAGTATTCTAGTCATGAGAGGCAAGGACCTACATCCAAGATTACTCTATCCAGCAAAGCGATCTGTTTAGAATGGAAGGGCAGATAAAGTGCTTCCCAGATAAGGTCGAGTTACAGGAGTTCATCAACACCAAGCCCTTATTATATGAAATGTTAAAGGGACTTATCTAAGAAAAAGAAGAAGATCAAAACTATGAAGAGTAAAATGGCAACAAACTCCCAACTATCAACACCTGAACCTAAAAAAAACAAACTAAGCAAACAAGAACAGAATCACAGAAATGGAGATCACATCAAGGGTTATCAGCGGGGGGTGGAGGTCAATTTGGAGGGAGGAGAATGGGGGAAAAGGCACAGGGAATAAGAAGCATAAATGGTAGGTACAAAATAGACATGGGGAGGTTAAGAACAGTATAGGAAATGGAGAAGCCAAAGAACTTATATGTACAACCCATGGACATGAACTAAGCCGGGGTATTGCTGGTGGGGTGGGTGCAGGGAGGAGGGGAATAAAGGAGAGAAAAAAATGGGACAGCTGTAATGGCATAATCAATAAAATATACTTTATAAAAGGAATTGTTTTGGCAGAATTAAAAAATGGGTGAATATGCAAAACTGTCTTCAGATCTCTTTTATTACTTGTACTGGAGTATCTTACAAGAAATTCTCTTGCACGAGCCTTCCAGCAGGAAATTCTGCTTTGGACTGCAGATGTATTCTGAATTTTGGCTGTTGATCAAAACATTAGTTCCGCATGATAAAGGAAAGCAAAACAAAGACCACGATTCTAGATATTTCATATCCTACCTGGACACCTCTAGTTAAAGATTCATATCTATGTTTGAATACCATGTGTAAAATTTGTGATTGCAATTAAATTAGCCATGAATTCATAACAGCAATGTTGTAGAAAGAACTTTGGACTTAAAATTGGGAGAGACCGATATCTCTACAACAGTGATTCAAATGATGATATTGCATTTGACATTCAAGCGATATAAGCGTATTTAAAGCACCAGTAAGCAGCAGTAACCATTGATCTGGTGCCAAGATACTTGCAGCACAATTCTAACTCTGATCTGTCCGTGTATCTGCCCATGATATGGTCAAAAGATGAATGAGATATTTGAAACTGGGACTAGGAGTGGAGAAAAAAAATGGATAAAAATGCCTGCAGGTGTCTGTCTGTGATGTGTTCATCTTACACCTGTAAAGCCTACGCCATAGTATTCTAACATCATAAAAGATGTCTTCTATACATTTTAATCTTTCACCGAATCACTTCACTGAAATAATGTTTTTGCTTTCAAATTTGATATAGCATATGCTATAGAATCTTACAAAGGCAGCCATTATAAACGGTCACACTTGATTATTTCTTTCCATAATGGAAATGAACCAAAATCACCATAGCAGAAACGTACATGGGAGAGGCTGGAGGCAGTCACACACTGTGCTGGAAAGTCTTCTGGGCCACTTGACCGGGCAGCTAGCAATGACGCAGTCCCTGCTGGCAAGTCCATGTGTGAGAACATAAATCATTAGTTTTCATTTGAAATTGCACGAGGAACCTCCTCTCTGGCTCTCGTGGTTTAAAAGAAAACACACAATGATGATGTAGTGACTTGTCAGCTAAAGTACATTTTTTCATTTATCAAATCATTAGTCATAGTGATGGAGAGGGCTTCGGTCATTGTGTCCCCTCCCTGCTCCTCCTGACTTGTATAAAGCCACCCATCCCCTTCTCTGACCGATTGCCCTGTTCCCTAAAGGCTGGCCAGATAGGGTCTGATTACTGCCTCTTAGTTCCCCAGTCTAATGGAATCCCTGTTCATTTGATTTCTGATGATCCTGCCAAATCTGAATCTTAGAGTAATTCCTGTGTTCAGAACAATTTCTCCAGTGTGGACAGAATGATCAGAGGTAGATTTATTAAGGAAAATAACTCGCCCCAAATCACTCCTGACTTGAGGGAGATTGTTCATTTCTGCCCCTCGTGGTAGGTTAATGACCAAAATGACCTCAAATCGCTCACATCTCCCTGCAGCCACACCTTCTGCAGTGAGTTTCTGGACCTCCTCCTTTCAACAGGTGGAAATGGGATGGTACGAAGACCTCACTGAAAGGTTTGTCTGTCAAAAGTGGGTGGGTAATCTTTTCTGAAAAAGAAAAAAACAAATAAAGCTATAAAGGACATGGGATGTGAAGGGGAAAGGTGGATTTAAAAAGCATTTTGACCTTGTCGCTCTACTGCTTACAACTTTTCCATAACTTTCGGTCATTGTTGATGGGTTTGGAGGATTGTGTGCGTGGCTGCCATGGATTACAGGAGTGATATGAGAAGAGTCTGGAATAGAAGGTTTGGGAGGAATTTTTCAATGCAACTAAAATGAAATATGTGTTTTCTTCCTATGCAGGGGAAACATTCCTGTCATATGGGCATGACTATCTGATTGTGTAGAAGAGGAAACTTACTATTGGGCCAAGTGTTTTACTCCAGGCCATCCTGCTCATTATTGACAGGGCAGTAATTTTAATTTGGTGTCCTGATTCCAAGGGCCTCTTTCATTTTATGACACCAGAGTTCTGTGCTGTGCTTTCATGAGCTCAAGTTTATTAGGGTGTCACTGAGTCACTAAGATAGACTGTGCAATGGGCATTGTGGACAGCATCAACTAAGAATGCCATACATGTGCCCTGCCCTCACTTTGCTAAGGCCACTTTTACTTAATGGAAATAGAACGTGACTAGGGTTAAAAACAAAAGTAAACAAAAAGCACTGGAATTTAAGTCCTGGGTCAGACACTTACCTTCTACTTGATCTTTCCCTCAAATACCCTTCCTGGTAAATGGTGATGATCCCTTGGTTATGTAACTCTTGGTATAGCATTTATTGTACAAAAGCCAAACAATAGCATGTAAATCAAATACGACAGTAACTAATAAAGCACTGCATGCAAATTAATTGAATTCTGACTCCTGTTTTCCTTTGTTATGTACTTTCTCATTCTGTGAAGCTTCATTGAACTCTGTATCTCTCTCAGACCCACATTTCTCAACCTCAGGTTGTACCAACTGCGTAATCTTTTCTGCCTTTGCTGTACCTAGTACCTGTTTCAATCAAAACACCTAAAAAACTTGATCTCAATTACATGCAAGGGAAAGGATGGGCCCAGTTCTTCCTTATATCACCAGCACTTACTGCAAAGCTTGGGAGACAATAGATATTCAATAAATATGGTAGAATAAATACATAAATATGCACATGCAAGGTAACCATCCTGGTCCCTCACCTTGTTCTCTCTGGACACTGTCTGAAACCTGGTGTTGCCACTGTGCCCTGACCCATCCCTTCCCAAGAACACACATCAACATAACTTGCTTTTGATCTATTGTTCAGCTGCCCCCTCATTAATCTCCTGGCTGATGGACCCTCTGTTACAGAGTCACATTTGCCAGTGTATACATTTACCTCGAACTCTCAAGGAAGAAGGAAACCCTGTAGGCCTCCCAGTGCAAATACAGATACTATTGCAGAGGGGGCTATTTTTCAAAACACGTCTTGGTCCAACCAATGTATGTGCAGTCACTCACATGTGGGTACTAGTTATCTGCAAATAAACTTATCAAAGTTTAAAGCTATTAAAGACTAGAAGAATTACCGGCTTTGACTTTAGATACAGAGGATAAACAAACCCTGCTCAAACCAGTTTCAATTCAATCTCAGCCACTAGATTAAAGCCTAAATGTGCCCCTCTGTCTGAATCGCCAACAGACTTCTGTCAAATTGTGTACGTAGTTAAGTTGTTTTTGAAGGGTACTTTATGTACTTTTATATTGTACCAGTATCTCTTGGTCCAGTTATAGACAGGTCTATTTGTTGATAAATAGGCTGGTTTTTACACCTAGGCTTTAATTTATAGGTACAAAAATTGAACAATTAAATGCAGCTCTTTTGTTTTTTGTTTGTATATTTTATATAAATTTGATTTTAAAATTTTAAATAAAGCAATATAGATATTAATAGAGCTTCACTGTATTTGGAAAAATGTGATTATTTATGTAATTTAAAATTGGTAGACCAATGATTTAGAGAAATATGCAGAGAAAATGGTCATTACTATTCAGGGTTTGTTTTATGTTGAATTTTGGATATAACAATGTTTTCAGAACTGTATCCCACTCATAATATATGATGGTTCTGTGTATATGTTTTCAAAAAGACCTTCTATTTACTATTGAAAGCAAAATAAAAATTTTAACCTATATTTTTCATAGTACCTAGTAAGCTCATCACTAGATAGAAAAGAGAAGTGATTAAGATTACATACATGCAGCCAAACATTCTAGTAGAAATTCCCTCTCATTTCAAAATAATCAGTATACATTTTCATGAGAAAATACAGGAATAGCTTCTAAAACTTGGTTAGAAACAACTGAACACTTGCCAAATATGAAAAAAACATAGGCACTTCCCTGGTAATAAGCATCAATACTTAACAATGTGGTCAGGATGTTTTCATGTGTTGGAAATATGAAGATTGGGGAAGACTAAAGACCTTATAAAACTCAAGCACTTTTTCTCTTTACCTATAGCAATTAGTCTGAAAAGCATTTAAGAAGACACATGGCTTATGAGAAAGCAGATGTAATTTCACTCTTCACCTTGAGTACTTTAGCTGTGTATGGATGACTGAATATGTCATAGTTTATAAATGCTACATCTCACACACAATTAAACAAGGAAATTGGCCTCCACTGTATTTAAGGAGAGATTTGTGGCTGTTTAGAATCGTGGAGCTGTCTCTCCTCCTTTTGTCCTACATGGGATGAGCACGGACCCCTCTACAGGGTCTGGCAGAAGTAACGTCTGCCTGAGTACAGTTGGTAGGGTAATAATATGGGCACAATAATTTATAGTTTTAATTTCACCCTTTCACCAAAAATGTCCTATGGTATGTTTGAGTGCGATATTGTTATGTGACAGAATTACATGCTTATGACTTTGTAATAAAAAATTCTTGGGAAGGGATAGGTCAGGGCACAGTGGCAACACCAGGTCTCAGAGTCCAGAGAGAACAAGGTGAGGGACCAGGATGGTATACCTCACATGTGCATATTTATGTATTTATTCTACCATATTTATTGAATATCCGTTGTCTCCCAAGCTTTGCAGTAAGTGCTGGGGATATAAGGAAGAACTGGGCCCATCCTTTCCCTTGCATGTAATTGAGATCAAGGTTTTTAGGTGTTTTGATTGAAATAGGTACTGGGTACAGCAAGGGCAGGAAAGAATAAGCAGTTGGTATAACCTGAGGTTGAAAAATGTGGGTGTTATTTGTGCCAGACCCTGTATCTTGAAAGCTGTCTTAGATTTAAAGATTAAAGACTGGCAGGTTTACTCCGATACCTGCAAGGCAGCGTGATGCAGATGAAAGGCATGGACTTGGTATCATGCATATTTTGTGTTTAGCCATGACTGTCACTTTTAAAGGTGTGACAATGAAAATTACTGAACTTCTCTGTGTTTCAGTTTTCTCATCTATAAAAAGGAACAGTAATAATGCTGCCTCACAGGGATCTTGTGTTGGTGTTAAGAGGACAGGGCCTGGCAAATAAACCTATAGAGAATAGTAACCATGGTTATTAGGGATTTTTTTTCCTTTTGATCAGATCTTAATCGATTGAGCACAAGGCACAAGAATACAGTCATTACAGTTGCCTGCATGTTCTTCTTAAACTAGCTCTTAATACCTCAGAACACCTTTGGATGCAGATTCAGACAGCTCCCTTCTTTGACTTCCAAACATTTCCTCCAATTGGCAACATGTGCCATGAAGAAATGAAGAAAGATTTTACAAAGGACAGGAATGGTGGCCCTTCGGAGAGCAATGTTTCTACCTGTAGGGGCAGAAATGTAAGTCATAACTTTTGTGTGGATTTCATGAAATTTGAGAGTATATACTTAAAAAAACAAATAGGTTAGAAAAAAGCACTTTCTTTTCTTATTACCCTACAGACTATTGCATTTACCCTTTTCACCTTTTATTTCCTTAATTATTTTCTGAATATGATATGGGTTAGAGAAATAGATTTTGCAAGGGTTCAAATCTAGTCGGTCAGCCATCAAAATCATGTTCATCTTTGAGAAGATGAACCTCATAACTGAAGAAAATGATTCTTCCAGAGTTGCACAATTGGATTTGGTTGTAGAAAACAGGACCCACTTTCACTATTTTAAGCAGAAAAATATTGAATAATGATAGCAACCAAGAGGTAGCATTTCCTGTGTACGAGGCTTGGCTCTGAGTATGTCATGTATATGTACTGATTTATTCCTTACAACAGTCCTAGCCATAAGTAATTTCCTCATTTTACAGTTGAAAAACCCAAAGTGGCTGAAGAGTAGCACTGCCACTGATGAGCCGAGCCAGGATTTCCGCCTGTGTGTTCTGGTCCCTGAGTGCGGAGCCTAACAATTCGGTTCTCCTGCCTTTGAGTACAGAGAGTAAGTGTTCACTAAATTCCCGAAAGAACTGGAAAAGCTGGGCCTCCAGGACTGGCTTCTAGGATAACACTGCAGAAATGAGACCTGCCAGGGAACGGTTAGCTCTAGCCCCGTCAGGAGCTGGAGAACTGGAAATCATGCTCACCTTCCCAATAATAGCGTTCTACGGCAACAGCCAGGTAGCCACCTCTAGAATGATCACCTGCAGAGCGATGCTGTGTCTGCTATCTCGCACAAGCAAAATGGGTGTCTCGAGTCCTGCTGCCTCTCTGAATGCTTAATTCCATTTAGAATTCAGCTTCACTGCTGAGTACTGCGCCCAACTGGCAGAACTGAAATCACATCTGGAACCCAGCTTTGCAGGCTCTGAGTCTAGAAAACACACCCAAAGCAGGGTGGAAAAGACAGCAAACAATCCAACCAAAAGGCTCCATGTGAACATCTTAATAGAAGAATTTCTCCTTTGCGTCAGCATTTCCTCACTGTTCTTATGAAGTTTACTTCAAGTCAAATAATGTGTATGCTTATGAAATAGAAAGGAGAAAAAAATTACAAGTGATTGAAATAAGATGTCTTCTTTCTGTTTCCTTTCCTTTCAAGTCTCAGTGGCAGATAACAGATAAAGATTTTTGACTCTTATAACAGAAGGACCTGGTAGTTATGAAGGCCACAGTATAAAAATAGACCGTCTGACTTTTGGGGAGCTATCTTGACAGATTGACAACTTCTGGTGGTGAGAATTCTGCAAATAAGATAAACTAAGAGGAAGGTGAGAAAAAGGTGGATGGTTTCAAGAACAAATATTACCAAAGCTCTTCAACTATATTCTTGTCAAATGAAATGCAATGAGTTGCTCCTAAAAATCTGTAGTTTTCAAAATGTGGTATGTGTTATCCTTATTCTAGGAAGTTTTAAAAAATGCAGATTGCTTGGTTCCACTGAAGATTTAATGAATTATAATCTCCAAGAATTAGGGCTCAAGAATTTGCATTCTCAAACACCTCAGATCTTTAATATAACACTTCCTCCCCCTGGGCACCAATTCATCAGGTACTTTTCTGTTAAAAGTAACAGTTTATATTTTCAGAGGTGGTGGTAGAGGGGATAAGAATAGTACACAAGTACGCTTCTTTTAATTTTTTTTCTCAAAGAGGACATGAGAATAAATGTGGGAAATAGAAATAGAATGTAAATGAGTGGGGAGTGAGCTTACTTAGTAATTAGACATTACTCATATTTAGGTTTTGTAACTTTACTCAAAAGCAATACTCTCCAATAATGTTTTTAAGCTTGCTTTTTCTCTCCTCAAATTAGGATAAAATCATGTCCTATGTAGGGAAGGAAAAACAACCTTCTCTAGACCTTCTTTTCTGCACATGTTCCCTTCTACATGGCATTTTTATTTGACTTCATTCTCACCCTCGTGGAGCTGTGTATTTGATTCTGAGTTCTGAAAGGCAAAGACAAACAAACAAACAAAACCCAAACTCTTTAAACCAGAGGCATCCCTTCTGGAGTAAACAGGGTCATTCTTCCTGGCTCTCATTGCACACTTTGCTCGGCCAGATGCCCCAGAGACCTACAGTCCCAGGTAGCTAAAACTGTGAGTCTGGAAGAATTGGGGGAGATGACACAAAGGGAAAATAGTGCTGAAACCTCCCCTTTGGTTTGGGCTCTTCTCCAGAATCCTTATGAATATCTCCTCTTCAATATCGCAAAGGCATTCTAAACATAATACATCCCAAACTTAATTTATGTTTTTTAAATACTCTTGAACCTGTTCTTTACTGCATGTCCCAGTATTGACAAAGGGTCCATTATAGATCGACTTGCATAAACCAGAAGCCTAAGGATTATTGTCGACACCTCTTTTGCTTATCCCACATCCACGGTCAGTCAATGCCGAGTCCACTGGATTGTACGTCTCATTCATCTCTTCCATATTGAAATGTCTCTTCTCTACCTTGAGTGAAACTTTACTCTGAGCTATGATCATCTCCTACATTAATTCAGTAGCAGGATTCTAACTGGTTTCCATGCCTCCTCTCCTGTCTCCCTCCTTTAAATTATTGGTATACAGAAACAAATCTGTGAGATCCCTAGACGTGTGGACTGGGTCTCATTTACGAGAATGACTTCTTAGAAACTCTTTGAAGAGAAGGCACTAAAAGGCCAGCTGTCAGGAAGCCCGGATTCTAATCATCACATTGCCGAACACTTGTGCTGAGAGGGACATCAGACATTACTAGTCAGACTCCTTCAAGTTACAAGAGAGGATAATGAGATTCAGAGAGGGGGGAGCTGTTCCCCAGTGCACACAGCAGTCCTATCACGACCACCATCTAAGTCCTTTTTAGCACTGAAATATTTTCTTCAGCAAGTAATTAGCAAGAAACCAATCTTTACCTTCCCCTTCTCCCTAACCACCAACTCCGAGAAGCAAACTATTGCAGTCCACAAAATGTGCTTCCTTTATTTTCTGTTCCCCATTTTTTTCTTTTTTTCACAGAAGACCTCATTAATGATAAAGTGAGCTAATACCAGGCATTTGGGTGCCATTTAAAAAAGTGTCCAACAGGATGTGTCTGTGTAACAGAGTCCATTCACTGAGGGCCATACTGACCTCCTGGCAATTTTCATGACAAATGTCTCATCTTTCACCTTCTGCTAGACCCCAGAAAATATGTTTTAATAAGATGTGCAATTTCTGCCACACCAGGGGCTGAGAGACCCTGCAGCCTTCTCTCCTTTGGCAGAGAGCTCCCACTGAGATCTAGAGACCTTCCGGCTTGCTGGAGGGCTTGCTTTCCCTGACTTGAATGTATTGACCTTGTGCATACAGCAGCTTGAAAACATTACAGAGGCACCCAACCAGGAAGGTGTCCCAAAGATATGTTCCAGCTTTAGATGACAGTGACAAAACACCCTGAATGCCCCATGGAGACAACCACCTGCCAAACTCTACTTTTTAAGTGGGAGTCAAATTTCAGACCCCCCTGCATTATATGCACAGGTCAGGTTGCAAAATTACGACTTCGCAAGTTCTAAGCACAGGAGTTGGGGGCTGTCTAACTGTTTAGTGTGGTAGAGTGTGTAAGTCATACACTTCAAGGCCAAACTCTATCTGTGTCTTGGGTGGCAGTTCTAACTACCTCAGTGGTTCTCAGCGTGGTGATTTTACTACTTAGGGGCTATTTGGCAATGCCAGGGATATTTTAGAGGCCAGGGATACTGCTAACCATCGTACAATGCACAGGACAGCCATCTATCACAAAGAATTATCTGGCTCAAAATAGAGAAACTCTAATCTAGAATTAATCAGATAGACAATAAATAGATAGACAAGATAATTCAATGGATTTGTCATAAGGCCTATGTTTAATGCCTGTTGTATGTATGGAGGTGGACAAGATTTTTTTGTTACCTCTCTTCCTTAGCCGCTTTATTCGTTAAATATAAACAACAACACATGTATATCCCTAACACATGGGAAACTCTCTATAAATGTTGGAAATTATAATTATTAAGCCAAACTCCTTTTTCCTGCTCTATTTTTATTGGCTCCTGGCAGTGAAAATAATTTATCATTTGATCCTTTGTTACAGACTGAGTTTAGATGCATTATCTCATTATTCTGTACCAGTTCTCTGAGTGAAAGTTTGTTACCTCCATTACTTAAAAAAAGGAATGGAGTTACAAAGGTACTGAATGATTCACCCAAATTTATGGAATTAATAACCAGAATTTGAACATGTTTGTGCATTAAAGTCTATCCTCTTAGCCACTCCATTGGGTGGGTGGGGCCTGCATTTTGGGGGCTTCCTTTTACCACTTTGCCCTGGTTTGTTGGTCTCCCTCACCGGCCTGTCCGATGCTTTGGCAGAAACAGTATCTACACTGCACAGACATTCTTGTGCTCTGTTTTGCGTACTTGGAGGTGTCACATCATCCTGGGGGGTGTGGCCACACCTGGCAGCTGGTGAAGGGCCTGGGGATTCAGAATCCTGAATATCTCTTTCTATCTGAGACAGAAACAACAATCCCGTAATCCAGTTTGCATATCTGAACTAGTACTCTGGTGGCAATAAAGGGTTAATTGTACTAAAAGGCAGGCAAGACAGACTGAGAAGGTTAAACTTAGAGGAGTGTCAAAGACAAGTGGAATCCCTGCTAACAAAGGCCATTAAGCAAGGTGCCACCAGCCCTTGTAGCAATATGATTGTGGCAATCAATATGTGGATAAATACAGCATGCAAATGCTTTAGAAGCAAAACTGACATTTTATTTGCTATTGTGAATGAAAGACTTCACTCTGCTCCAGTGTCTTGTTAAGATTCTTAAAAGGTTGATTCTAAACCTCCTGTCTCACTGTTATTAGAAGAGAAAGAAAGGCTACAAACTGAAAGAAAATATTTGAAAGTCATATATCTGGTAAAGAACTTACATACAGAACATTAAAAACTCTCAAAACTCAGTATTAAGAACTAACAACCCAACAAAAAATCAGTGAAGGATTTGCCGAGAAACTCCTCCAGAGATCTACGAATGGAAGTAAGCACCTGTAAAGATGTCCCACATCATACTTGAGAAAGGCAAACTTAAGTTACAGTGTGTTCCCACCACACCTCTACTATGATGGCTAAATTAAAAAAAAAATGAGCATTCTAAGGATGTGGAAGGGTTTGACCTCCTATACATGGTTTGTGGGAATGTAAAACAATACAACTACTTGGAAAACAATTTGACAGTTTTTTTAAAAGCTCAAACATATACCCCCCATATGATTCTGCTATTTCATTCCTAGGTATGTTCCAAAAAGAAATAAAAGCACATGTTCATACAAAGATGTTTACATGAATGCACATGAGTTTATTTTATAATAGCCGAAACCTGCATACAATTAAAATGTCCATCAACAGGTGAATGGATAAAGAAATTGTGGGGTATGCAAACAATGGAATACTACTCAGTAATAAAAAGGAATACGCTTTTTACATGTGAAGCGACATTGGTAAATTTCAAAATAATTATGTTGAGAAAGAAGCCAGACAAAAATGAGTATGTACTGTGTAATTCCATTTCTATAAAATCCTAGAAAATGCCAAGTAATTTATAGTGACAGAAAGCAGGTCAGTAATTTCTAGGGAGGGGAAGAAGTTAGAGATTACAGGGTGTCACAAGGAAAATTTTGGGGAGGGTGACAGATATGTTACTAATCTTGATAGTGGTGATAGTCTCGTGGGTGTATACATATATCAAAACATCAAATTGTACACTGTAAATATGTATAGTTTAATGTATGTTTCTTATATCTCAATAAAGCTGTTAAAAAGAAATCTGTATTTGTTAAATATTAATACAATATATTAACGCAAATACAATGAGGTCTGTCTGGAAAAAGTCCAGCCCTCGTTAATATAACGAGAACTGTTTGCATGACATCAATGTAACCTAGCAGGCAAGGAGAGTGGACTGGAATGCGTGTATGTGAACAATGGTAACTTCATTGTACTGGTCAGTGGGGGTGGTAGATGTCCATTGAGTGAGCATGTGTACTGTGTGGCCATCACATTCCGAACGATTGCATGAGTAGAGCAATGAATCTGCATCAAATTCTGCATTAAGCTTGAACATTTCTCCATGGAAACCATTTGGATGATTCAGAGGGCCACAGCTATGAGCAACTGGTGATTGGCAGCTTCATCATGAAAGTGCACCCACTCATGCATCACATCTCATGCAGAGTTTTTTTGTGAAACATCAAATCACCCAGGTGACTCAGCCCCCATACAGGCCAGATTCAGTGCCTGGGATTTCTGGCTTTTCCCAAAACTAAAATCACCTTTGAAAGGGAAGAAATTTTAGACTATTGAGGAGATTCAGGAAAATACAACAGGGCAGTTGATGTTTATTCCAACAAAGGATTTTACAGAGTGTTTTGAACAGTGGAAGAGATGCTGAGAGAACTATGTGTGAGATCCCAAGGTGCCTATTTTGAAGGGGATTGAGGTGTCATTGTGTTATATACAACGTTTCATGTGTCTTGTATCTTCTTCAATAAATGTCTCTATTTTCCATATTACATGGCTGGATACTTTCTGGAGAGACCTCGCATAGCAACATATGGATTGCCTATTTTTGACATGTGGGAAAAACACTTTTGTTTTTGCCTTCAGTTCTTTAAGAGAAGAAACTTTCTGAGTCAAATTTTTCATAAGAGAGATTTCAGTGTCTCTTGAAATGCCACTGACAAAATTGTTGATAGACTTTTTTGGATTTGACATGACATCTTGTTGAAATCTGTTGAAATCTGAGGACTAAGGCAAAATTAAGGCATTTTCTTATTTACTCTAATCAGATACAAACAGCATGGAGGGCCAGTCATGACATAGCTCCATGACTTGTTCGCAGAAGAGGAAACCAATGACATAAAACACCTGTGTCCACCATGAGCCAGTGGCTAGCACCCTCGCACCTTGTGGTGTCTCGATAGGATCACACATTTGCTAAAATAAAAGATAATCATTCTTTATGCAAAATGTTACCAAACCACCTGGTGGATTAACTGAGAGAATTTTCAACATAATTAGAACCATAACATCAATATCTAGTAGATGAGATAAAAACTCTGGGCTGGCAAAACCTGAAAAAAATGCACATGAAACTTGTCTAATTTTGCTAGGATAAATAATATATTTACTAATATATTGTACTAATAACAATCTAGTGTTATATATAAATACTAATGTATCACAATATTGGTGCACATTATGAATACCAATAATACATATTATTATTGTATATAGTAATACAGTGGGTAAATTCTATCATATTACTATTTACATTTTAAATTATATTGCTTAATCTATATATTAATTATTAATACTAATAATATAATTATATTATTAACTATATAGTAATGATTATGATAGCAGTAATAATAGCTACCATTCTACTATTACTGTTTATAGGTATTATTCCCTTTATTTTATAAATGAGAAACTCTGTCTCAAAGACATTACATAATTATTCCCTAAACACAAAACTAGTAAGTGGTGGAGTTAGAATACAAATCCAATGAGTCTGATTTAAAGAGTGCACTGCTTTTATCTTCAATTTTAATTTAATGTGTCTCATCAAATCTGCATTTCAGTGCATTCAAATATGCTGAATACAGAGTCACATTTAAAAAGTAACGCAGCATCTCTAATGCCCAGTACTACTCTTTTTTTTCCTTTTTTTCACCTTGGTCAGAAGGGAAAATTGAGTTTTGTGTTAGTGATGGAAGGTAACATTAGCTGTTGAACATACAATCACTCCTGCCCAGAAATTAGTCCCATCGCTTCACCGGATTTCAAGGCAGGTAGAAATTGTGGTCTTTTTGTGTGTTTCAAGAAAGAAAATAAAACAGGGTTTGGTGACTACATAACAATATCTCCACCACAGGTTCCTACTGTATGTTCACATAGAGTTGATTGGAAGACAATCTGCTGACATCAAGAAAGACTACAGCAATGAGTTTCAAAGTGCACCCTGAGGCTCCCAGAACCAGAAGCCCTGGGGTAAAGGACAGTAATCTGTACTTTTGAATTAGTACCCTGTGCGATTCTCTGTGCACACTGAGGATGGCGAACTGCTGTCCTAGGAGTTCTTAAGACCCAGGTCAGCAAGAATGTGGCTAAGGAGTGAAGCTGTCCATGTCAGTCAGGACTGTTAAGGTCACCAGAATTTATTCCCAGCGCAAACTATAGTCGGTAGAGGCAAGTGTTTCAAGGAGCCTGCCTCTCTTGTTCATGCCAGTATAGAGTCCGTATGTGAACTATTACAAGAACCCTGCAGGAAATAAGGCTAAGTGAGCATCTCTGTACAGTTCATGCCCTAGGTAATAAATGCCTGTACTCATATCCATTCCAGAGTATCTGACTCTACTCCTGATTCGGATCTTCAGATTATGGATTCATTCATTTATGCATGTATCATGTATTTATTCAGCAAATTATCTATCTATCTATCATCGATCAACAGCCAGTGTGATTTGAAAGTTTATGTAAGTTTAAAGTTGCATCACAGGTTTCTTCTTAATAAGCTCTTGTGGCTGTATTTATAATGTCACAGGTTTCTTCTTAATAGGCTCTTGTGGCTGTATTTATAATGTCACTTGAAGATAATAAGCAAGTATTTTTGAAGAATCTTCTAGGTGCCATAAAATGTCTCTACTATGTTTAAGGATTCAGACAAAAATAAAAGTAAGTATATAGATTAATCAAATAATTATAAAAAGTGCTAAATATTAAGTGATTGATGCTGAGTTAGAAATTTAGGAATGAGATCTAGTTTTGGTCATGTGGTCAGGAAAGACTTTTTTGAGAATAAGTTTAGGAAGGGACAAGTAAGTGGAAACCTAAAACGTGAGAGGGTAAAAATAAATTATAAAAAACATGGATAAGAATGTCTAGAGAGAAAAAAAAAAGGATATTTGAAAGTACAGAAGTAAAGATGATCTGGGCATGTTTGATGGTCGGAAAGGGGGCCCATGTGCCTTGAACTTGGTGAACAAAGCAGACAGTTGCAACAGATGTGGTTACAATTTGAAGGCGGGGCAGATCACGAATGATTCTGAAGACAATTGACAGATCCTCCAGTTTTATTTCAGATGAAAAGAATAGTTACAGACAGGCTTTAAGCCACAGAGTAGCATGATGCAATTTATTTTTCAAAGAAGAGTAATTCTTTTACCCATTGTCTAGTGACTCAGCTTCCCTAAACTTATTCCTAGGAATTTTCTAAGAACTCTGGTTCCCACACTCACATGGCTCTTTCCTGTCTTGGTTATCTTCCTTAGAGTGTCTTCTGTAGCAGGAGTCCTGCATGAGCCAGTCTTGAGACCCAGATATGTCTATGTTAGGATTCAGGGTCCCCCAGGTATCTAAGGGTTGACTGCCCAGGGAAAGAAAATCTGAAGGGATGTGGTGGAAGGTCAGTGATTCAACTTAGAGATAGATGGTGGGGTCACATAGGCTCTGGAAGAGGTCAGAATGATTCCTGTTTCCCGGCCCAGCCCTATGCCCCTATGTTGGAAACTGCGGAGTGAAGGGTGGTAGCAGCAGCTGAATGAACTTCTTAAAGGGCGCTCACTGTGCACCAGGGAGAAGGCGCCAGTAATGCAGGCTGACTGTGGGACTGGGTGACAGTGCGCACAGGGTAGAGGCAGAAGCAGATCTAGGGTTGTGATGCTGGAATTTTACGCACTAGACGTATACCATTTCAAGAAAGTGAGTACGAATAATCCATACAAAATAAGATAAAAAGTGAATAGGAGAAAAAAGAGAGCAGCAGTAAGTCACGACATGTAAAAAGCTGACAAATACTATAAACATTACCAAAAAATCCATAAAAATGATAATTTGATTCACTATTCAATACCTATACAACACTTATTTTTCTCCATTTCTTGGTTACGTACTTTTCAATCACCGCCTATTTATAGGACATTTTTGTGATAATTTTAACAGAGGACATAGAAAAATAGCTCAGCCTTTACTGCTATATCTGATCAAAATTGGCTTTTTATTATAAGGGAATGCCCTTACGAACATGGCATAATGATAAATTCCACTTTTTGTGATTTACATCAACACGATGAAAGAAAAGTATGGTGAATTAACAATTATCTATGCTACATCATCAGGTGTGCTTTTGACAGAAAAAAGTTTCCATTTTTTTCTAGGCTTTTTTTTTGGAAACCAAGTCTTCTGTTTGAAATTATGCACATTTTTAAGTGTATGTTATTGATTATGCTATTAGAGTTGTCCCATTTTTTTCTCCCCTTTATTCCCTTCCGCCCTTCACTGCCCCCCTACCAACATCCCCCCTACTTAGTTCATGTCCATGGGTTGTACACATAAGTTCTTTGGCATCTCCATTTCCTATTCTATTCTTAACCTCCCCCTGTATATTTTGTACCTACCATTTATGCTTCTTGTTGCCGGTACCTTTTCCCCCATTCTCCCTCTCCCCCTCCCTGCTGATAACCCTCCATGTGATCTCCATTTCTGTGATTCTGTTCTTGTTCTAGTTGTTCGCTTAGCTTGTTTTTATTTTCAGGTTCAAGTGTTGATAGTTGGGAGTTTGTTGTCATTTTACTCTTCATAGTTTTGATCTTCTTCTTTTTCTTGGGTAAGTCCCTTTAACATCTTGTATAATAAGGGCTTAGTGATGATGAACTCCTATAACTTGATCTTATCAGGGAAGCACTTTAACTGCCCTTCCATTCTCAATGATTGCTTTGCTGGATAGAGTAATCTTGGATGTGGATCCTTGTCTCTCATGACTTTGAATACTTCTTTCCAGCCCTTTCTTGCCTGTACAGTTTCTTTTGAAAAATCTGCTGATAGTCTCATGTGAACTCCTTTGTAGGTGACTGTCTCCTTTTCTCTTATTGCTTTTAAGAGTCCCTCCTTATCTTTAATCTTGGGTAATGTACTTACGATGTGTCTTGGCATGTGCTTCCTCGGGCCCCACATCTTTGGGACTCTCTGAGCTTCCTGGACTTCCTGGAAGTCTATTTCCTTTGCCAGACTGGGGAAGTTTTCCTTCATTATTTTTTCAGATAAGGTTTCAATGTCTTGCTCTTCCTCTTCTCCTTCTGGCATCCCTATGATTTGGATGTTGGAATGTTTAAAGTTATTCCAGAGGTTCCTATGCCTCTCCTCATTTTCTTGAATTCTTCATTCTGTTCTGGTTAAATGTTTATTTCTTCCTTGTGCTCCAAATTGTTGATTTGAGTCCCAGTTTTTTTCCCTCCACTGTTGGTTCCCTGTGTATTTTTCTTTATTTCACTTTGCATAGCCTTCACTTTTTCCTCTATTCTGTGACCATATTCAACCATTTCTGTGAGCTTCCAGATTACCATTGTTTTGAACTCTGCATCTGTTAGGCTGGCTATCTCTTCAGTGCTTAGTTCTAGTTTTGGAGCTTTGATCTGTTGTTTCCTTTGGACCATATTTTTTGTTTCTGGCTCACCTGTTATGGTGTGAGGGGCAGAGCCTTAGGGATTTGCCAGGGTGGGGCAACCCACGTGCTGCTTTGTGGTGCTGTATGTGGAGGAGGGGTCCAAGAGGGAACAATGCTGCTTAGTTGGGTCTCAGTGACTTTCAGTCACTTCCCTTGCTACCCACAAGCAAAATGGGCCCTTTTGGTGCTGGTTCCTGGGCGGGTGGGTTTGTGTATAGTCTAGGACCCTGAGGGCTCCTCCAAAAAACTCTCCTGTGAGGCTGGAAGTTTCTCCCACTGCTGCAACCCCCATAGGTTTTTATAGCCAGAGGTTTTGAGACTTTCTTTTCCTGAACTGGAACCCTGGGTGGCACGGTCTCTCTTGTTCCCCTGTTGTTCCTCCCGTTTTATCTGCACACAAATGTGTGACTGCCAGCTGCCATCTCACCCACCTGGTCCTCCAGTTGCTGTCTTGCTGTGTCCCCTCCACTCTGGCTTCCTGTCTCTGTCTCTGCCCCTCCTACCCGTCTGGATGAATGTTTCTTCTTTAACTCCTTGGTTGTTGGACTTCCACACAGCTTGATTTTCTGCCAGTTCTGGTTGTTTTTTGTTTGTAAATTTGTTGTCCTTCTTTTGGTTGTGCAAGGAGGCAAAGGGTCTCTACCTATGCCTCCATCTTGGCTGGAAGTCCAAATTATGCACATTTTTAAGACGGTAGAATTTTCCAGCATTATCTCCTGGCTCATACATTTCAAAATTGTTTCTTCCACTCCTCTAACTATATATTTCTACTTCTCAATGCCAGAGGACCGATTAATATCGCATTAAGTCATCTGGTCTTGAACTTCATATCACAAGGTTGGCTCAGTCAGCCCAAGGGGCAGTAGAAAAATTTCTAGAAGCCATTTCCATACTGGGTGATTAGAAATATATTAATTATATATTAATTATAGCACAGAAGTAACTACAAAAATATAGACAACTATTCTACTGAACACAAACTAAAGAACTGTCCAATTCAACTTTAGTTAGTCGAATCTCCAAAACACCCAAAATACCCTCAGGCATTCCAAGGCCTGTATATATATGAATGATAGGGGGATAGAAGAAGAGAGAGCAGTCTAATTGAATGCAGTTTAAATATGTGCTGCTAATATTATAAAATATGGGACCATGTGAACTCATGACTAGGACCCCTTGATAGCATCCTGGGGTACATCTGCCCCTGGGCGGGAGAGACAGGCAGTTGCCTCCTTTCTGCATAAAATACTGGTTTGGCCAAAAAGTCCATTTAGTTTTTTTCCATAAAATAAAGGACATATTTTTCATTCTGACCAATAACTTTATTGATTTGGATATTTTGAGTATGTCAGCTATCTCCCATGTGGTATAACGTTGATTGTTTGATCATTTTCAATTAATGTCTCGAATTGATCGCTATCAAACTGGTCTACCTGATGGTGGAGCATCATTGTCCAGCAAGAAATCTCCAGCACGAAACTTCTCAAACCACTTCTGACACATTTAATCAGTCACAGCACCTTATTCATACACTGCATAAATCTTTTTTTGCATTTCAGTTGCGTTTTTACCTTTCTTAAAATAATAAAGCATAATATGCTGAATATGCTGCATATTTTCTTCCATCTTTAATATTAAAATGGTTAAATACAAATTTACCAATTTTGGTAAGCTTTTTTTAAAAGGCACACTGGTATGACAACTGTCACAATATAATCTAACAAAATCGTTTCAAATGCAGTTAAAGACAAATAAGTGCTACTGTAGCCATCATACAGGAAAAAACAATCAAATTTTTTGGTTAATCCAATAGATCACCTTTTCAGTCCTAGGAAGACTTAAGAGAACAAAACATTTTGGAATCTCTAGGATGTCACAACCTTGGATGAACTGGGAAATAGTATTCTTGAGGCAGTTAGTAGCATTTCTCAGAAGTAACAAATAATAATGAATGTGCTGTATCACCCTAGAGTGGAGACTTCACTGGCAGGGCACCTCAGTGTGGATGGAGGGTGCAGCATGGGAGGAAGACAGAGGCTACCATGGAAGTGCATAAGTCATGGGAAGATTGTAAGCAGGGATGAGACTCACCTCCAGGGCTTTCTCAGAAATTACTGGGGAGCAGGCCTTTCTCCCGAACTATAAAATGTGTTTCTATTAATGTCACTACATGTACGCAGGAATTTGGATAATCCCTATTTTATTTCAAAATCCCAGAACCAATCTACACCATGTACTACAGGGATTTAGACATTGACGAGTACCAGGCTATCTCACCCACCAACTCACATTGATGATGTTGTGCTATGACCCAGATGCCATGCTCTGGATCCAATCATGAACTAGGAGGCAACTGGGCACCTGTCCAATGTTGGCCTTGGCCAAATATCAAGCTAACAGCAAATGAAGGACATGCACTTGTAGTCTTAGACATGACCCAGTCCTTGTTTCCAGACATCAAAACTGAAAGTACTGCTACTTAACCAATTTTATAGTTACAGACCCAAGAAACATCGTGCAGTCAAGTGTGTCCCATCTGAATCTCCTGGGAAAAATGCTAGGTATAGTCCTCACCCAGAAAGACCTCTCTTTTCCATTCTTTCTCACAAACAAAACTTGGTTCTGACCACCCTCTGTCCCTAAAAATGCAACTTAACCTCATGCCTTGAGAATGAATGAGTCTTCAAAAATTGGATTCCTCCAGCCAGATTTGAATTGCTCCATGGTCATTTACCAACCCCATGCTGGTCACTCTGTCATAGACTAGCCCCATTGTCTTTAGCCACTTGTCATTTCACTGGGCTAAGAATCAGGTGCTGACTTATGTGTATATATGCAGAGGATAAATCTCCTCCACCCCCAAAATACTATTAGATTATGAGGAGGCAAATAAGGGTGGGAAGAAATATAGCAAGGAATTTTTTTTCCTTTGGATAGAACTTTGGTCTCACACTTTCTTTCCCACCTGGTAGTCTTAGTTTAACGTAGAGTGTGGGCCAATCACTTTGCCTGTATCATATCATATCATATCATATCATATCATATCATATCATATATCATATCATCAATCATATCATTTGATCATCAGGACAACCCTACTAAATAAGCATTATTATATCATTTCAAAAATGTAAAAACAAATGCTCAGTGACATTAAAAAGAAAACAATGATCTAGCAGGTTTATAATCGTGGAACTGGGATTCTAACCCCGATCTGCTGCCTCCAGGGGCTCCCAAAAATCCTCTGGATTTTCCTTCAGAGGGAACACATCCTGTTCAGTGTTTGAACTGTTCGTTGCTTATTTTGACCAAGGGCAAAGAAAAAAACAAACCCCAAAACAAAAAAAGAAAATTTTAAAGAAATTTCCCCTGCAAAGGAAGTGTGTAAATAAAGAATGTGCCTGCCTCCTGAGCCATATATGCCAGCTCTAAGCTACATTTTTCCCCATTCCTTTAAGGAGGCCTTTCAAAACCAAAGAGATATGTACAGTCATAAAAGTTCTGCAAAGATACACAATTTTAATCTACCATTTATTTCATAAAGACTAACAGTGCTCTATGCAGTTCAGAGCTACTTCTCATAAGAACCACATGCAATAAATATGATCCATTATGCAGAAGAAAGAACTGAGGTTCGGAAAGGTTAAGTGGTTTATGCAAAGTAGCTAGAGGGAGGTTGATAAAATGAATTAATACCTGTTTGACCCTAAAATTCATTCTCTAAACCATTATTCTAAACTCTCTCACATTCATTAAAATAGGAGTTAGGTGTGTCTTCCACAGCTCTTCTCTTTATGCTAGTTTAGAAGTCAGAACAACACTGTACTCGCTTCCCAAGCGCTGCCTGGTACAGAAGAGTCTGAGCACAGCTTTAGGAGCCAGGTTGCCTGAGGTTAACTGCCAAGTACCCCAGTTAGTAAATGTGCGGAGTTGTACAACTTAACCTGAGCTTAACTTTGCTGCCTCAGTTTCATCACCTGCAAAATGGACATCCAACTAATCCTACATTGTAAGCTATGGTGAAGATTACATGATTTAAGACATAGAAAGTACTCAGAAGGATATATGGTGCTTAGTTTACTCACTACATTTATTAGTGCTTGCACAGAAGAATACATGACACGTCGTAAGGCCTGACCTCTTAGGTTTGCCCTCGCTGCTTGTTGGTGCACCCTAGCCCGGCCCTGGCCTCAGCGGCAGCTTTGCTTCTGTGCAGGCTGGTGAAACACACCAGAGCTGCTCACATCTCTCACTTTCTGCCCCGGCCTTTTCCTGACACTCTGGTGATGCTCCTCCATCTGCATCCACTGGGCATCACATCTTGATGTGCGAGTCAACTATCTCCCTGGGTGGCAACCCCTGCCCAGTGTGGAATGGGAACTAATGAATAAACGCCTGCCTCTTTCATCTCTCAGGAGACTATTCAGAGGATTATTTCACATAGACCTTTGGGGTGTGTGTGTGTGTGTGTGTGTGTGTGTGTGTGTGTGTGTGTGTTGGGGTTGCCGTTTGGAGATGGCAGTGAATCAAGTTCCCAGGAATAAGTGATTCAGGCTTCTGGGGCTTTGTAATGGGGTGAATGTTTCCATGCCTACCCTGTGAGAGTTCCTTATTCGTGGTGCCAACATGTTTCTCATTCCATCTCATGTATAACATGGTGCTAAGTAAAGCAGAACAGCAGAGAAATAAAACTCTTTGGATCACATATCACACAGAAGGGATCTTGTTTGCTTTGGCCTAATGTAACCTAAGTTGCCTCCAGTAAGAATTAGCCCAATCTGAAAAAGTGTGATGCATGAGAAATCAGCGCACGTGGGCTCTAATTCAACATTTACGTTCCATAAGTTCTATGATGCTAAGAAATATATTAAACCAGTTTAAGTCCCAACTATCTTATTGCAAAAATGGGAACTATTATTTTATAATTTCTGGAATCTTTCATAGATAATTAAAATTCTGATTCCCAATGCCTTTTGACAGTTACTAACACTGTACAAATTGGAGCATATGATAGAAATCAATTCAAGGTAATTAAACATTTTATAATCTATCTTATTTGAAACAGATGTTATAAAACTTTTATTCATGGGTCTGCAAATAATTTAATTAAAAATTTAAAATATATATCCTGAAAATGTAAAAATAGTCTACAATTCACACGGTGGTCAGGCTAGAGTTTGAAAAATACTTTCAATAACAACATCCCTGTAATTTGAGTCTCACAAAACTCTTAGAGTATTAATATTATTAATAATTCCCATTTGGGACACAAAGAAGTAAATTCAAAGAGGCTCTGCAATGCACCTTCAGATAAATGGTAAATAACTAGGGAACACAATATTTTTCATTACAGAACTTATCTTTCTAAAACTACTTCTTCACTAGAACCATATAAAATAAACAACAACAATAAGAAAAAAACCACTGAAGATGAAAGATAAAAAATAGATAAAGACAAATATCAATGTGCTGGGGATACCTTCCGGTTTTGTAGAAATGTCCATTCTTCTTACTTATATGGTAAAACCCTTGAAGTCACAGATAATTGTCTTAGGCAATGTTTTGTGTTCTGACTCGGGGACTTAGTAAGTGCTAAGTTACTAATCACCAGATATATGAATGATCGTGTGATAAATTGGGACTAGGAATTAGTAACAAATTTATTTATTCTAGGATTCCTTCCTTGACACCCTTGTTGCAGGTAGAACAAGATGCTTCTCTGCTCTAATAATGCTGAGATCATTACGACATTTGTCATGGAACCTTGGAATTTCTATCTGGCCATGTCTTGATAGCCTGTGAACTCTATAAAAGGAAGCACTGTGTTATAATCATCTTTTTGTCCTATGCCCTAGCATGTGGTAGGTACAAGAAATATGTCTTGAATCGACAAATGAATAAAAGACCAAAATACTCGGAAGAGAGAGAACACTTCGGTAATTTGGGATTTATTAATATCGTGGGGTTATTTGCAGCTGGAGAGAAGAGTGGGATGAAAACACGAGAAGTAGACCCTTGGGGGTGTTCACAGTTGGCAGTAGGATGGAGAAGGGAGGTATAACAGAAGAATCTCTGAAGATCAACTGGGAGAACCAGGACAACATGACATTTACATGAAGAAGAAAATGGAAACCCACTCATGTGGTCTTTGCATATATTTATTACACCTCATCCAATATTTACACTGAGTATGGATACTTCGAGTCCCACCTTAAGTTGCTACCAACTTCAATTTGGGCTTGTTTAGTTATAGCTGCAACCTCAGAGATTCTAAAACAAGTGAAGCTCTGAAAACGTAACTTTGGGTGTAGAATTTCTAATCCTTACTGCGTGGGCTGGAGCAAATTGGCCTGAGTGTACCTCAGTTTTGCTTGCATGGTGCAAACATCACCGCCTCTCTCACTGGGTTGCTGTGTGCAATCACTGATAAAACGCTGTGATAAAGCCCTCTGCAAATATGAAGTGCTATTGAAATGCAGAGTGCTACACTGGACATCTTTGTTTTCTATCAGACATCCCAAGAGACATTTCCTTCCTTCCAGAATGTGTACACTCCGTGAAGTGTCCATCTGGCAAGGCAGACTCCGCCAAGAGTGGAAAGGCAAACTATTATAAGGTAAACAGCTGAGTGCTAGTGTGTAAAGGTGGTAATAGACTTGCAGCCCTGCCTGGATACTGGTTAAGAATAGGGATTAAGGTACCCTAGAATATGCAATGTACTTGATATTTTCCCCAGGGAGAATGAAGGCAAGGAAAATTTCTGGCTACCTGGGCCCCTCTGCCTTCCCTCCAAAAACATTACACTTGGCTAATGGAGCTGTAACTTTGTTTTGATTTCCTGAGTGGTCTTGAGTTACCTAATATCTGGCTTGCTTCCCTAGATGGCTGTGTCTTAGATCTCTCCAGTAAAATCATACTTAAACCATTTTCATTAGGAACCAAGTACTACATGATCATAAAGTACCTCGTGAAATGCCTTGATTAGTGGAGATCAAAGGCTGAGCTTCATTCGTTTTGCTTTCTTTCCCTTCTACGTTGCCTTTGTGTTGAAGTGCATTAACCTGACTAATCTCAGCTCTCCAAAGTTTGCACAGTCTGGAAAAGATAACTTTTCCTGAGGACTGTGGCTTTTCTTTGGAGCACACGCTTGCAGGTTTTCTGTGGCCCAAGGCAGAGTCAAGAAGCTGTCTGTTCTGTCTGTCCCATGGCGGGACACAGCCCCTACTCTGAAAGTGGCACCACTGCGGTTGCTTCTGCAGTGTGCGCTGGGGTTGAAAAAGATTGGATTAACACCATGGCCAAAGGTTATGGCTGACGGGCCTGGTTTTTCTCACCAGATTGAGTCATTCCGAACTCACTCAAGTGTCAAATCTGTTAACAAAGCTGTCCACCAAAATGTGGTGGTAAGAGGTGCTCTTCTTTCGC
>PVJD01010192.1:0-55727 GCA_004026545.1 Mormoops blainvillei
GTGAAAGACAAATACAGTATGATCTCACCTATAAGTGGAACCTAATCAACAAAACAAACAAGTGAGCAAAATATAACCAGAGACACTGAAATAAAAAACAAACTGACAGTAACCAGAGGGGAGTAAGGAAAGAGGATAATGGGGGAAAGAAGGGGAAGGGCCATCAAGGAACATGTATAAAAGACACATGGACAAAGCCAAAGCGGGGAAGGATCGAGGGTGGGAGGTGGAGATGAGCTGGGAGGGGGGAGTGGTGGGGAGATAATGGAGAAAACTGCATTTGAACAACAATTGAAAAAGAAATAGACAAATACATAATTATAGCTGGAGGTTAATAGTTCAGTAACTGATAGATCAAGTAGATGGAAAATCAGCAAGGACATACAAAAGTTAAATAATGTTTTCAAACAACTTTACTTGGTTGACATTTATAGAACAATCCAGTCAATAAGAGCATCAAAACATCTCTCAAGTGCACAAGGAACATTTATCAAGATAGAACATATTCTGGAACAAAATACAAGTATGAATAAATTTATAAGTATGTAAGTCATACAAATTAGGTTCTCTAAACACAATGCAATTATCAATAATTAAAATGAATAATATAAATACTTGTAAAATCCCTAAATATTTCAAAATTAAAAAATATAATATGCTTTAAAACAACCAATGGAACAAAGAAAAAATCAAAAGAGAAATTATGGAGTACAGTCATGTGCTACTTAATTATGTAGATACATTCTGAGAAATGCATTGTTAAGCAATCTAATCATTGTGCGATCATCATAGAGTGCACTTATACAGACCTAGGTAGTATAGCCTACTACACACATATGCTATATGGTACAGTTTATTGCTTCAAAACTACAAACCTGTACAGCATGTTACTGTACAGAACAGTATGAGAATAAGTTAAGCACAATAGAAAATGGTGCAACCAAGAAATGTGGTACATACAAGATGTATGAGGCTGCTGACTGCATAACACAGCATGCTGTTTTAGAGCCGACTTTTATTTTTTATAAGTAGTAAGAGTAAGTACACTCTAAAATAATGATAAAAAGTATAGTATAGTAAATACATAAACCAGCAACATAGTTGTTTATTATCATCATCATGTACTTTACATAACTGTATATACTATACTTTTATACACCTAGCAGTGTGGTAGGTTTGTTTACACCAGCATCACCACAAACACATGAGTAATGCTTAGCACTGGTGCTGTGATGGGTACAATGTCAGTAGTTGATAAGAATTTTTCAGCTCTCATAGTCTCATGGGACCACAGTTGTATATGCAGCCTATTGTTGACTGAATTTATATGTGAAAATGAAAACCCAACATATTAGAATTTATGGGCTACTTCTAAAGCAGTACTTAAGAAGAAATTTATAGCACTAAGTGCTTATATTAGGAAAAGACAGTCTCAATCAATGACCTAAGCTTCCACCTTAAGAAACTAGAAAAATAAAGTAAAGTAAGCAGAAGAAAGGACTTAATAAAGATCAAAGCTGAAATCAGTGAAATAGAAAATAAACAGAAAAATAAATCAATGAAAACAATAATTTTTTCTTTGAAAAAAAACAATAAAATTGAAAAACTTCTAACTTGATCACCCAGGAAAAAGAGAGACAAAATACAAAATACCAATATCAGGAATGAGAGAGGTGACATTACAGATACCACATATATTAAGAGGGTAAGAAGGGAATGTTATGAACAACTTTATGTTAATAAATTTAACAATTTAGATGAAATTGAAAAAAATTTTGAAAGATACAAACTACCAAGCCTACTCAAGAAGACAGATAACCTGAGTAGGCCTACATTCATTTAAAAAATTGATTTTATAGTTGAAAATCTTCCCACAAAGAAAACTTTATGCCCCAATAACTTTACTGATAAACTCTACCAAGTATATAAAAATTAATACCGATTTTACATAAACTTCCTAAAAATTAAAGAGGAAGGATGACTTCCCAACTGGCTCTATGAGGATCAACACTATGCATCCTGTCACCAAAGTCAGGCAAACACATTACAAGGAAAAAAAACCCTACAGTCCAATAAGCCTCATATTTCATTAACATAGATGCAAAAATTATAAACGAAATTTTATCAAGTAGAATCAAACAATATATAGAAAGGATAATACGGCATGACCAAGTGATGTTTATCCTAAGAGTTTAGTTTTGGTTTAGAATTTGAAAATCCAACAATGTAAACAAACCTTAAAAAGTCACCACATAAACTAAAAAAAGAAGACACATGATCATTTTGATAGAAATAAAATGTATTTCATGTGATCTAATATACATTTCTGATAAAAAGAAAAACCTCTCAGAAAAATAAGAACAGAAAGAGATTTCCTCAACTTGATAAAGGGAATTGTGGTAGGGTAACTCTAAAATGACTTCCAATGATCTCTGCCTCTGATATAAGCTTTTTCACTGGGTGTAGGTCATACTTAGTGGTACTCACTTTCTACAAATAGAATGTTGCAAAAGTGATAGAATGTCACTTCTCAGGTTAGCTTAGAAAATGAATGTGACTTCTATCTTGTTTGCCCTTAGCTTGCTCTGAGGAAAACAGAGTTGCCTTATGGAGAGCCCCATGTGTCAAAGAACTGATGAAGTCCCAAGGCCAATAGCCAGAGAGGAACTGACTCTCATAATTAAACAGCCTGTGAGGAAATGAATCCTGTCAGCCAACCACATGAGTGAGCTTGGAAGCAGATTTTCCCTAAACTTAGACTTCAGATGAAAAACAGCCGCCACTAATACCATGATCACAGTCTTGTGAGAAACCTTGAGGCAGACACATCCAGCTAAGCCACATTTGGATTCCTGACCCAGATGAATTGTGAGATAATAAATATCTGTTGACTTAAGTTGCTAAGTTTTGAGGTAATTTGTAATGCAGCAATAGAAAATAAATATGGGTGTGTACAAAAAGCTACCACTAAGATGACATTAATGGTGAAAGATTAAATGCTTTCCTCTTAATATCAAGAACAAGGCCTGACGGATATGACTCAGTGAGTTGAGTGTCATTCTGCAAACTGAAAGGTCAGCCAGTGTCAGGGCACATGCCTGGGTTGCCAGCCAGGTCCCCAGTTGGAGGAGTGTAAGACAACTGATCAATGTTTCTCTCTCTCTCTTTCTTCCTCCCTCCCTCTCTCTCTAAAAGTAAATAAATAAAATCTTAAAAAGAAAGAAATGAATCCTCCTTAAATTCATTTATAGATTTAGCATAATCCCAATCAGTTTCAACATGATTTTTTACAGAAAATAAAAGTCAAATTTAAAAATTCATATGGAACTACAAAATACCTAGAATTGCCAAAACAGCTTGGAAGAAAAATAATTTTTGAGATCATACACTATCTGATTTTAATACTTATTATAAAGGTACAGTAATCAAGACAAAGGATACATCAAGATAGACAAATATCAATAGATCAATAAAACAGAGCGGAGAGTTCAAAACTGGGCCCATACATATATGGTCACTGATTTTAGACAATAGTAGAATGGCAATTTGGTGAAGAAAGAGTCTTTCAACAAATGGTGCTGAAACAATTGGATAATCATATGCACAAAAAAACCTTTATACCTTGTACCATATACAAAATTTAATTCAAAATGAATCCTAGGCTTAACTATGAAAACTAAAACTGCAAAATTCTAGATGAAAACATGGAAAAAAACCTTTGTGATCTTGAATGAGGCAAAGATTTCTTACATACCATATCAAAAGAATGATCCATACAAAAATAATAAATTGGACTTCAACAAAGTTAAAAATGTCTGCACTTCAAAAGACACTGTTAAAAGAATGAAGAGACAGCCTTGACTGGTGTAGCTCAGTGGACTGGGTGCTGGCCTGCAAACCAAGGGTCACCGGTTCAATTCCCACTCCAGGCACATGCCTAGGTTGTGGGCCAAGTCCCCAGTAGGGGGTGCTCAAGAAGCAACCACACATTGATGTTTCTCTCCCTCTCTTTCTGCCTCCTTTCCCTTCTGTGTAAAAATAAATAAATAAAATCTTTAAAAAAAGAATGAAGAGACAGACTGCAAGAAAATATTTGCAAAAAACATGTCAGATACACAACTTACATTCCGAATACAAAAAGAATTCTCAAAACTCAATAATAGTAAAACAACCCAATAAATAATGGAAAAAAGCTTTTAACAGGTACTTCATTAAATGTATACTGATGGCAAAGAAGCACAGGTAATGATTCTCAACATAATTACTCAGTAAGAAAATGTAAATTAAAACAACAATGAAATAATACATCTATTAAATTAAATTAAAATTAAATGGGAATTACAAAGACTGACCATACTAAGACTGGGTGAGAATGCAGAGGAACTGAAACTTTCATACACTACTGCTGAGAACAGGAAATGATATAATCTCTTTGGAAAACATTTTCACAATTTGTTAAGAAATTTAATACATAACTACTGTATGATCCAGGTATTTTGCATGTATGCATATACCACAAAGGAAAGAAAGCACATGTTTGTACAAAGACTTGCATATGAATGTTCATAGCAATGTTATTTGTAATAGTCCTGAACTGGAAACAACCCCAGTGCTCTCAACAGATGAACAGATCAACATTGTGGCATACCCATACAGTGGAATGCTAGTCAAAAATGAAAAAGAATGAACTTTAATACATGCAAAAACATGGATAAAACTCAAAATGATTACTCTAAGTGAAAGTATCACCATAAACAAAAAGACAAAAAAGAGTACATGACATATCATTCTATTTATATAAAATTTTAAAGCAGATTAGTGGATACTTGAGAGAGGGATGGGATGGCTGAAAGGGAGATTATAAAGGGGTTAAGAGGAAACTTTTCTGGGTGCTATATGTCGATCATCTTGATTGTGGTAGTGGTTTCATGGTATATGCATAATAATTTGGAAACTTATCTTTTAAATAAGTGCAGTTTATTGTATGTCAGTTATACCTCAGTAAAAGATGCCAAAAATTAAATAAAAAAGAATAAACAGAATGGTTATGACTCTTGTATGAAAAAACTATTATGATGATGAAATGAGATAGTGCATATGCAAGAGCTTTGGAAACTGTACAATGTGAGCCACTGTATCTGTGCCTCTGTCTTAACAACGTTGTGAAGTGTTGATGAGGAAGTTTACTTATACAAGTTTCACAAGACCTTTCATGGTGTATGGTAAGTGTGTCAGCAATGACTGTACAATCTATGTTAGTTTTAGAAGCCTTTTTGCCATAAATCAACAATCTTTCATTTGGTAGAACATGACATATATTAAATTTTTCTCCTTGCCTTTCTGTCTCTCAATCCTGACCCTGATTACCTTCCAGAGCTCTATGACAATAGCAGAAAGCACAATTGGGATCATCATTTATTCAGCATGCGAGAATATAATACGGCTATTTAAAAATTTACTGCTCAAATGCATATCATCATTGAGGTTAAAATAAAACACACTAAGTACAAGTTACATGTTTCCAAAGGTTTATCCAATAAGTCAAACCAGAGAAAGTGGAAAGTCTGGCTTTTAACTGCAGAATCCAGAAAAATATCTATGCCTTGTTCAATCAAACATTTCAGGCCAAGCAAACTCCTTGGGAAAACTTAATTTTTTATTACTAATTCATGAGTTTAGGGATGAAATGTTTTAGGAACCTCATTGCTAAGTCAGAGGAATCAATATTTTTCTGTTAACACGCAAGCTGTCACATAAACAAACCAGCTAAATACCTCCATTTAGCAGTTCAGGAAAAATGCCTGCTTCAGAGGCATACAAAGCCAGTTCTTTGCTGTATTTTGATATCCTCAGCAAGGTCAGCTTCTCTTTTTCAGTGAGTATATGTACCACTGTTTCATACCTGTTTAGGAGATTCTAATTCATGTGCTAAATAATATGCTGTAATTTGTTGATTTGAGAACAAAGCTTGTCTTCTCTGTTATTTGGGAAAAAAGAATATGTGGCCTTATGTTGAATTCCATTTATCACATCCCTTCTCCTTTTCTTGAAGTTACAGATATAATAGATCATAAAGACTCTTGGCAAGGTTTAGACTATAACTTTTAAGTGTAGAGAGGAAAGAAAGACCCTGAGGCTAAAGTAACTACTGTTCTAAAAGGTTCTCATTCACAAAGCTATTTCAGTGCCTATCTTGTATTTTGTCTTTCACTTTTCTGAATCCTAAATAAGAGAAGTGCTTTAAAATTAAGTGGAGATAGGAGTGAATGATGTTAAGATGTACTGTTGTATGCTGAATGAGTCTCTGACTTGTCATCAAGCTATATTCAGGCCTGTCCTCATTTTCAACAGAGGGAATAGTCAAATAGTCATTTATTCAACCAACAATAGGCACCAGGAATTGTGCTTCGGTGCTAAGACTTAAACAACCTTTATGATGCAGTTCCATCCCTGAGAATAGTATGTGAATGTAAAGCAGTATTTTCACGTGTAAACTGATGTGTAAAATGTGATATACATACAATCTTTTTTAGATACATTTTATTGCATAAAGCAAGATATTCTTCTGTGTGTGTATTCATGTGTGTGATCAGGTGTGTATTTGAGCTCTTTGTTATAGCACAGTACTGATAAAGAAGATGTTTGTCAGACTGTTTATCAAAATTGTCTATGTATCACCTCTGTCAGAATCACACAAAAGTGCTTGGAGAAAATGCAGCCTTGGGCTGCATTCCAGTTCTAATTAATCAGAAAATCTGGGAGATGGAGGTTGTAAATCTTGAGATTAACTCAGTTCCTAGGAAACAATGTGCACATTACGTTTAAAAGAGAACTACTGTATGAACAACTTTGAAGAATAACCTCAATTTTTAAAATGGGATGGTAGCCTCTGGGATGTAAGGGTAGAAAAGTACAGATGGCCTCCCACACATTCTGGGAAAGATATGCAAGCTTTGTGGCGTCTGTGGTGGCCCAGGAACACTACTTTGGACTTAGCCCTGCTACATTCTCAGAGCAGAACAAAAATGTTTGCTAGGGAGAATGTCTGACCAGTAGAGAGGGGCAGTGCAGAGAAAAGGCTCAGTGCTGGTAAATGAGCACTTGTCTCTACCCTGCTTCTGCTGCTCAATGGTTTCGTGATATCAGAAAGGTCCCTTCTCTAATAGCCAGTCTCATTTTTTAAAATAAGGTAAAAATCATAAAAATACACTTTTACCACACCAAATGTAAACCAATGCCTTCCCTGCATGATTAGGTTATTGTGAGATGCCAGTGAGATCATGGCATTGGCTTGAGAAGAATGGAGCTCTTAGCAAATGCAAAGCATTCAACTTGTTCCCCCATTACCATTTCTCCTTATGAAAGCTCCTGAAAGCAAGTTTCTCTCTATTTGGTTGAAATTGGGGGATCTAGCTGGTTTCTCCTCTGCCACCATCCTTCTTGCCAAACACTAAGTAATAACTCCACCTAGTATCCTTTCTGCTCGGTTCTGGAGCAACCACTTAAATGCTAAAAAGCCACTGTGGTATGATTCCTGGAACAAATGGCATGTGAGAGAGAGGCCTACTATTTATGCCTATCTGAACATTTAAATCCTCTTTTAATTGAGGAAATTTGTGGGCTCACAACCATTGGGATTATTATCCAGTGTTTACATTGGACATGAGAAAACATAACCTGTTTCCATGGTGACAAGATTTTCTCTAAGATTTTTTCTAACTGGACTTTCTAAAATGAAAATACCTACAGCACTGCCACCCTTTGTCTGTCACAAGAATACAGCAATTTGTGCTGTATTAGTTATATATGGTTGTGTAACAAATCACCCAAACCTTACTGGCTTAAAACAACAAGCATTTGTTATCTCCTTGTTTCTATAGGTCAGGAATTTGGGAGCAGCTAGACTGGGCCTTGGGACTCAAGGTCTCTCTCACAATATTGCAATCAAGGTACCAGCTGGGGTTGCAGTCTCATCTCAGGGAAGATCTACCTCCAAACCCACTCAAATAGTTATTGGCAGGATTTAGCTTTTTGGGGACAATTGGACTGAGATCCTCTGGTTCTCATTGGGTGTTGGCCACAAGCCTCCTTCAATTCTTTGTCCCAAGGACACACCCTCAGGGCAGTAAACAACACAGCAGTTTGTTACCCCCAAAGTGAGCACTCTCTGAGGGAAAGAGTGAGAGGGCTTTTGGTAACTTAATTTTAGAAGGGACATCTAATGACTTTTGCCACATCTTGCTAACTAGAATCAAGCTATTAGATTCAGCCCATGCTCAACAGGAAGGTATTACACAAAGGGCATAAATACTAGGAGGCAGGGACCACTGGGAGCCCTCTTAGAGGCTATCTGCCACAGGCCATTAACTTACTTTGTTTAGAAGTGTGGTGAAAGCATGTTTTCCAGATTCAGTTAGTGGCTTGTCAACCAATGAAAAATTGTTGTGTATCTTCTTTATGTAGGAGGTAACTAGCAAGCCAGGTGTTTTAACAGTAGAAAATATGCTTGAACAAGCATATTTTTTTCCTAAAAGTATTTGCCTTATCTCCTTCTGTAATAACACATGGAGCTTATATTTATTTTTTTGTTTTATTTACTCTATAAATATAGAATGCAGAAAGTAAAAATTACCTGATGACATGGAATGATCTATTATACATAATCATGTTGAGGAAATCTTCATGAGCACATAAATATTATCTAAAACTTATAGAGGTAATAGAGCATAGAACTTGAAAGTATTGATTCTAGCATTAAGGAATTTTAAGTTCAAATCCTGATTCAGCCAATTAGTAGTAGTATGACTTTGGGTAAGTAAGTAAATTTGTCTGTGTCAATTTATTTAACTACATAATGAAGATTAAAATAGTTTCTGCATCATAGGGTTATTATAAAGATTAAATAAAGTTATGCATTTGAAAAGAGGATCACTGAACTTACCACACAGTCAATACTTACTAAATGTCATATTATATGGTTTATTGGGACTTTGATGTAAGGCAGTGATCACTAGATCACTTCTGATTGAAGAATCTGGAATTTAGGGCTCATTCTAGAGCCCTCTATCCTATGATATTACATTTTCCTTTATTTTCCCCATTATAGCAAAAATTTGACCATGCTTTAATGTCTTTTAAGAATATTTTTTTCATTTTTTCCCCTCACACTTATTTTCTTTTGTGGGTCAATTCTTATAGTTTTGACATATTCCTTAGCAAAAAAGAATCATTATAGTTTTATGGAAACCAATTTTTAGGTAATCATGATGTATCAGAGGAAGAATTCCTAGCTCCACCATGCTTGAAGAGTGAGTGATGGACAATGACAAGTTAAAATGAGCTAGTTTCCCATGCTGACATAAAACAGGTACTAGGAATTTTGTCCTTCCTGGTCTCTGACTCTCCTCCTTAAAAAGTTATTTATTCTGATCCACTTCTCTATTTTTCCTGGCTTTGCCATTATTTTCTCACGAGCAGACATGACTCTAAGGTGTTTTTTTTTGTTGTTGTTTTTTTACTGCTTTTGTGCAAGGGGCAAGTCTCCAAAAATCATTGGCCAAGCCCTCTTGCCTTTATTTTGATGAGGATTTTTATACTCTGTGCAGCAGAGTCGGTGTTTACATTCTGGTTTGAGTATGTCATCCCCAGTCTTAGAATTTTGGGGCCCATTCCCCCCTCATGGCCACCTCTATGTTTCCACCTGCCAGTGGTGGTTGATGGGGGACTATGGACTCCTATTGTTCTGTGTGTTCCTGGGAACATTGTAGTTCAACATTCATGTTTATCTGCTCCTCTGAGTTCTTGTTAGTTTTATGCCTTTGGCTTCCTGGAGCATAGGAATGAACTTGTGTTTTGATTGATAGCTTGGAGTTGCAATAGATAATTGATGTTACTCATCCTTTGCCAGTTACTGCTAGCCAAATAGTATAGTTTTGTGTGACAGGAATAGTATTCTGTAAAAAAAAATGATATCAGCAGGCTACTTTTGAAAATAGATATGCTTTCAGATATTCCTTGAAAACAATTGAACTAGGCCTTCAACCAGAAACTTGAGTATACTCTGTTTTTTTCTATATTTTATTGATTATGCTGTTACAGTTGTCCCATTTTTTCTCCCCTTTATCACCCTCCACCCAGTACCCTTATTCCCTTCCCCTCCCCTTTAGTTCATGCCCATGGGTAACACATAGAAGTTCTTGGGTACTCCATTTCCTATACTATTCCTAACCTCCCTGTGTCTATTTTGTACCTGCCAATATGTGCTTAATCCCTGTGCCTTTTCCCTATTCTTCCCTTTCCCTCTACCAGCTAATAACCCTCCATGTGATCTTTATTTCTGTGATTCTGTTCCTGTTTTAGTTGTTTGCTTAGTTTGTTTTTATTTTTGTTTTTAGGTTCATTTGTTTACTCTATGTTTAACATTGCTGAAGAATTTAAAACCAGTCAGCTTCTTCTTCTCTTGTGGTGAGAGAGTTTCATCCTATGTGGAATCAAATAGGGAGGTTGGGAGCCAAGGGAATCAACAATTACCGAGCATGAACTGCATGCCAGGCTCTGATCTCAGTACAGTGTACCTAATTAACTCATCTAATGCTCACAACCTTGAGAAATAAGCACTACTATCCCCATACTACAGTTGGGATAACTGACGCCCAGAGAGGACTCTGAAATTACACATAGGTGGTAGATATAGGATTTAGTCTTAGCACCTTCTGAATCTAAAGGTTCAGTCCTACTATGCTGAACAGAAGGACACTGTACCATTGTTGAGGCCCAGCTACATGTCACAGTAATAATACCTAAAATCTATATAGCACTTCCTAAAGCTCCAGGCACTGTTGTAACTTTTAATTAATGAAATCCCTATGACAGCCCTGTGAGATAGTCATTATTATCTCCATTTTATAAATGAGAGAACTGAGGCATAGGTTGCTCAATATCATAGGGCATAAAGTGGTAAGGCCAGCATCTAACAGCAGGCAGTATGACTCCACAATCTAAATAATGCACCCAACCTCCTATACTCACCAGCATATTTGATTAATTAGTCAGGTTTTAGAAAATCTCTTTGCTTCAACTGTCTATTGTTATAGAACAAACTACCCCAAAACTTAGTGGCTTGAAAAAAGAATTTTATTTGTTCATGATATTATGAGTCAGGAATTCCGAAAGGGCTCAACTGGGCCCTTTCTAAATCCAAGTGGCATTAGTTGGGGTGACTGAGGCTAGAGCTACTTCAAGGAGACTCCTTCATTGTATGCTTAGTGCTTTGTTCTCTCTCTCCCTCCTTTCCTCCTTCCCTCTCACTCTGTCTCTTTTCATATGGTATCTCATATTCTTTGTGTCTTGGGTTTCTTACAGTGTGGTAGTTTTAAGGTGGTAACACTTCTAACCTGGTGGCTGGTTTCTAAACTGCAAGAAGAAAAAATTTCCAGGCCAATTCATGGTTTTGCATAGAATTGTCACAGTGTCACTTCTGCCATATTTTGAAGGTCAAAGCATTCACAGGGCATATCCAGATTTAAAAGGTAGAAAAATAGACTCCTTCTCTTGCTGGGGTGGTAGCAAGGGCACATTGCAGAAGAACATGTGAGGTGGGCCATTTTTGAAAATTAAAATCTGCCACATCCTCCTTTCCAGAACAATCAATCATGGTTTAGATACTTAAATGTAACAAACAGAATAAAACTGGTAAAGGAATTGCTGTTTACCTCACAGTGATGTGTCATTTATTTTAGCACTGTAATTTAAGAGATTTTCCTTAGGTAATATATGAAGGTATGCCTTGTATATTAAACCTACAATAAAACAATTCAATGGTGTTTCTTGATTGACTGAATTTCATAATTTTGATGCCTAAAAAAATGATCCAGCAAGAGAGATCCATTCTTCGCCAAGATTTGAGATAACTCCCAATAGATTATAAAATCTATTGAGGGAAGGGGTCATACATGAGGTAGTTTGTTTTGTGGAATAAGTATTATACTTAAGCCACAGACGTAGATCTGCTGTCATCTGGACTGGCATAACACAGGGAAGTTTATTGATTATCCTGGGGATATATCAACCATCCCAGTACCTTGAAGTATACTAATGTCATTAAGGATGTTAAATGTAAATTATGCATGAAGTTGGACTACCTTTGAAAGAGTATGCCAATCAGAAGCTGTTAAACTCAGTCCAGGACCTATGAGGACAGTTTACATGACCTGTCTTCAGTGCCAACATGCTTCTGCACCATGTGCCCACTGGCATAAGTCCTGGAGTCCAATGCTTCAAGAACCAAGAACTTCAATGATCCAAGGACAGGAGAAGATGGATGTTTCAGCTCAAGAGGAGAGAGTTTGCCCCTCTTTTACCTTTTTGTTCCATTTGGGCTCCCAGTGGACTGGATGGTGCCCACCCACATTGGTCTCACTCAGTCTACTGAATCAAATACTAATCTTTTCCAAAAACATCCTCACAAGAAAAAGCAGAAATAATGGTTGACCAGTTATATGGGCATTTTTTAGGTCAGTCAAGTTAACACATAAACTTAACCATCACATTACATAATTTAAAAAGTAAAGCAGATGAATATATAAGAGGCGTTTTTAGCCTCCAGTAAAAGATCAATGACCTAATATCCAAGATAGTAAAAGCAAAGATTTCACAATAGTTTGGAAGAGGGAAAAGTTTTGGGAAAATTGAGTAGTCACATGGCATATGATAGTATAAGATTGCTGAACTCAAAAGAACTTTCTCTTTAGCAGCACCACTTAAAAACTGGCTCACCACTGCCACAGAGCCTTTGCACCAGTTGTTCCCCCTATCTGGAACACTCACTACTGCCCCCCACCCAATATAACCCAAATACTCACTTTTTCAATTTCTTCAAGTTTTTATACAAATTCCAGCTTCTGGGTGAGGCTTTTCCTGTATTAAAAATTGCAACTTCCTTGTCCCACAAATCTTCATCTGTTCTTATATTTTTCTCCTTAGCACTCATTATCATATGACACATCAATTATTTTACCCATTTATTTGGTTTATTATCTATCTTATCCCACTAAATTCTAGTGTGATCACCATGAAGGCAAAGAGTTTTGTTTTGCTCACTGATGTATCTGTAGCCTCTAGAAGAGTTACCTTGGAAATAACAGGTGCTCACTTACGGTGTGTTGAATGAATGAACAAATGCTTAAATGAATTAATATTTACAATGTGAATGCCAGTTTGACTTTATCACATTCACCTTATTTATCACATTAATGCTATTAATTTGTATTTTATAATTTTGTGGTTCTGCTCATGTTTCATTTGTCAGCTTATTTTTGATTTATATTTGTTCAATGACATTGCATATCAGCAGCTTATTATACCTAGCATTATGTTCCTAGATGTTTAAATAAAAGATAATACTTGAACTTTTTGGTTTTTTCTTTAAAAAAGATTTGTACATTGTTCAAATTTTAAAAATAGTATTATATACAAAGATTGTTGGCTAGTGAGAGTATCAGGAGGGGTACTGTTTGCTGAAATACTCTGTGATTCAACCTTGTGTTTGATATTTCAATTTCCCCATCACCTCCTGAGCCTTGCCTTGGTTAGAAAAAATTGTAGGAAACAAGAAACTGGATGTGGGCTGTTGAGTGGCATTTTTACAAAAAAAAAAAGAAATACTATTACTAAAGCCAGATTCTCCCCTGCCCATTAGTGTTACTCAAAAATTGAAACAGCTTTAAGAATTCATCTTTTAAATAAGGTCTCATTTCTCTGAAATTATAGCTATTGTAAAGCACAGTCAGAAGTTTATATGGTAGTGTATATTTTCCTCCTTAAGTTGATCGGTATAACTATTAGGCAGTTGTTGAATGCACTGAAAAATCAATTGTTCTGGAGATGATTTCTCCACCAATTTTTCTGTCTCTAAGTGCTGTGATGGTGTTACCTCAGTGTTTCAGATACTTGGTAAGTTTTTTTTTTTAGCTTTTCCTTTTCTTTTTTTATTCTAGAAGGCCCAAGATAGTGCTTTCAAATACAGGAGGAACTCTATAATTTTGAAGATATTTTATAAACAGGTTCTTCCAGCCTTAGTCTTAGAGACAGGTATAAAACATTTTATTTTGGGATTTAAAATACTCCTCCTTGGCCCACTTCCTAGCCCTATATCAACCATGAATATTGCATACAGTAATCCTTAATTCCTTTATTTAGCTACCAAGCAACAACTATTTTGTGGCTTATAATCCTTGAACTTTGTGCAGAAAATCTAACCACTGCAAATGGCAGGGGAAAGAGAAAAGATGCTTCAGACTATATGTAGGAAGTAAGTGTTATAGATGGGAAAATTTCCCTTTCTTTCCTTCTCCTCTGAACACACACAATATCTATTGCTACTGGGTTCTGTGGCTAAAGAAAGCCTCAAAAAAATATTTCCTCATGATCCTGACCACCTTACCACATCTTTCTGAGACTAGAGATTCATAGTTTAATGTATGCATTATCTTACTATTGGATGAAATATAGAAAAATGATTATAAATATAATGCATCTTCTTTAAGGACTATACTGTTGGACCCCATGTGTCCAGTGTGAGTTTTCCATCTTTTCTTCCTTCAAGAGCCCCCCGAACAGGTAGTAAGCATAGAGTTTACCTTTACTACTGCATTTACATTTTTTCTGTCTCTCCTAGAGGGCACAGGTTTTGAGAAAGCTTTGTCTGTTTCACTTCACATCCAGCACAGCTACATCATTATTTTAACCATACGATCACTTATAGCAAAGAGACATGGGCAACTCAAAACCATCTGTGGAAGTTCTACTATGTGTAAAATTTTGTATTAACATTGTTTTTATTCTTCGGTTAATAACGAGCCGTAACATAGGTTTCAAAGATTCTCATTGAACATTCTTGTTATTGAGCACCTCAAATTGCAATATCCTAAAAATGTTTTACACTTGGCAGTAGCATTTTAAGCCCCTTCCTATTGCCCAAAATGATCATTGTATCTGTATCTGATCTCCAGCTTGTGTCATTCTCCAGGTCTTTTTTTATTGTACATTATTTCTTCCTAACACTCACCAGAGGGTCATCTTGTCCCTTAATCAACCCCCTTAGCCCTGCTTACTCCTAGGATGCTATATTAGTTATCTACTCATATTGCTGCATAAAAATATTACCACAAACTTAGTGGCTTAAAAAAACACATGCTCACTTATTGTCTCGCTTTCTGTAAGTCAAGAATCCAGCATAACTTAGCTGGGGCTTATGTATCAGGGTCTTTCATGAGGCCTAGGTATTGGCCAAGACTAAAGCCTAATTTGAGGTTCAAATGGGGAAGAGTCTACTTCTAAGTGCACACACTTGTGAAAGGATTCAGTTCCTTGGGAGCTGTTGGCCATAGGCCACCTTCACCTTGGACCATCCAACATGGCTTATTTCCTCAAAACCAGGAAGGGAGAGAATCTGCTAGGAAGACAAAAGTCACAATTATATGTGCCCTAATTGTGTAAATGACATCCTATCAGTTAATCTATTGATTGGAAGAAAGTCACTGTTCCCTCCCACATTAGAGTGGTGAGTAATACACAAAGATGTTAATACAAGGAGGCAGGGAAAATTGGGGTCCAGCCTAGAGCCTGTCCACAACCAAATATGATCTCTAAAATTTTACCTATAAAAATTTAAAAATAACACCTTTACAAAATTAGTCCAGTTGATACAGAGAGATCTGATCAGATTACTGGGGAAGAATAAGGGGGGTTGTCTGAGGCAATGGTAAATAGGCTAAGATGGGACTGACTGAGAAGCCGAATGCCACTGCTGCACATGGAATTATGGGCTGGAAGATTTAAACTGAAGGAGGGCAGAGACTGGCTTTTTCTCTTCCTCAAGGATGCCTGGATGATCATGCTGTAGCCACCTGCATTTCCAAAGGACAGTATTTTAAATGGTAGAAGGGACTCCATGTACATCCTAGGATTGGTCTGGTCTGGCAGAGGGTGGCAGTGTTATTTTTGGGGGAGGTATTCTAGAGGGGATGGGCTCTGAGCCACAAGCCTGCCATTCTACCAATTGCATAGCTTATGTGTCTTGTGTTGTTTTAGTTTATAAATTAACCTTATAGAAATAAGATAATTAAAAACTAACAGAGGGGAAGATAGGGAAACTGGAGTTGAGGATTTTAGCCTTAATTGATAGGCTTAAGTGATTAAAGCTGAAATTCAAGAGTTAAAAATGTTTCAGTCTTATCTGATAAGCTTAAGTGACTAATGCATGTGGGAAGCTGTTATCCCCAAATTGTGTAGCTTTTGAATAAAGACTCCTTTCCTTTTTCACGAAACGTCTGCCTCTGGAACTTTTCCTAGAGGGTGGTGGCAGGCAGCAGGACCTCACTTGCTGTTTGGTAACACACCTGTACCAGATACTGTTTATATCTTCTTCATATTCCCCCAGGCTTAACCAATTTTTGTGCATCCTGGTTTGACTTCCAACTGCTAGCATCTATATCTCTGTGTTTGAGTATGTTGAGGAGGAAGACATTTTCCTCTACCATTCTAGGTTCTTTTAGCCAGTCTAAGAATTAAATTCACATGTCACAGATTAACAGGAGAAAATCTATATTAATTTTGTTTGTACAAAGGTTCCACCAGAATATAGAAGGCTCAAGGATAAATGGGGCAGTTGACGTTTATATGCCATCTTGAGCTAAGGAGAAAGGAGTAGTGATTTGGAATTTAAAAGAGGAGAAAAGTAATTCACATGGAGTTGGAAAAGTAAATGACTAGTAAAGAAATGTTTCTGGGCTATCCAGACACAATGAGATACAGAACTACTCTAATGTCCAGGACCTGGTGAGTTCTCCCTACCCCATCTAGCCCAAGTTCTTTTTAGATATCTCTGGTGATAGCTCTGTTGTTGGAACAAGCCCTTGATCTAAATTCTTTTAAGCAATTAAGAAAGGGGTAAATGAAAAACTTCCTGTCTTCTGTTCTTAAAACTAATCAACTTAATTAACCCTCAAAATGTGTCAAAGAAGCACATTTTGGGGTGGCAAATTTTGGTCCCCTGCAAGGCCTTCTCTCATGCAGGAACCTGCTCTCTCCTGAAGGTACATTTTTCTTTCTTGCACTGTGACGGGCTGTTGTGAGATGGAACAGTTCATACAGCCTTTCTAAAGATGTCTCATAAGACCAGGCAGGCAATTACCTACACTTGTTGTGCAGTGGTAGCGAGCTTGTAAACATCTTCTAATGTTTTCCTCCTGCCTTCCCTACTTCATTACTCCATTTCACTTCACTCCTGCTTACTTGGACTTGATCTCACCAACATTAAGTTTGGCATATAAGCTTTTTGCCTAAAATTCTGTTTTCTAGGTAGTCCAGGCTAAGACTTGTAAAATCAAATATTTAAAATTTGGCATGGACCTTGTATGAGATTAGGATAGTGGGTCATTCAGAGGAATAAGGACATGTCCTTTCTATCATCCCATTTCCAAAACCAGGACATTTAAAAATATACTTCTCCCCTGTCTCTAGCTATCTATAGAGTTTAAACTCTGACCTGAGGTTACTGTGAATTATTAATACTTCTGTCCTTCTTGGTCTCATTTTCCCACAAATAAGATATGTGTGTCCTTCTTCTTGAGGCCCCATTTCATTGCTGGGAATCATGTTTATTATATATGATACTTTTTTCATTTACCCTCAGGATATTCCTGTTGACTGTTTAGAGTCAAGGTTCACCCTGTGAGTGACAAAACTATCAAGGGAGAAAGAGTAGTTCTAGCCAAAATGCAATTTTAAGGAGACACACAAAACAAAATGGAGAAAAATGAGCCCCAGGCTGCTCTACACTTCTAAAGTAAAGCTCCAAAAAATAAAATAAGCAGACCACACACAAAGAAGCAGGCAAACTTTGTTTTGCTGAGAGGACTCTTTTCCTTGGGTTGATTCCAAGAGGAAACATGTGCCGAGTGAGTCACAGAATAAGTAGGGCAGAGTTTGCCTTTCTGGGAATGCAATAGTGTGGGCATACCCATGGCCCTTTGAGGATGCTCAGCAGGCACTACTTCCTGAATCCCAGACTATGTCAGGAAGAAGCCTGCCATACAGAACTCTCACATCCTCATGAATTCACTCTGGTTCTGTTCCCATACCTACCACAAACTGAGGTTTCAGGGGAAACTCATCTCTGCTCAATCTGCCCTCTTAGTGAAAAGGTTGGGTGGGGCAGAGTTAGATCTGTGGTTGATAAGAGAGCTCCCATCCTGGACTTATGTTAAGCTCTGGGGCAGACAAAGTAGAAATTTGTACAATGTGGATTGAGAGCTACTCAATGGAATGTTAAAACGAAGAGACCCAAAGTGGGTCTTGAGATCAGCATATAATACCAAGGGTGGGATGTGCTAAAGGAGGAATTCCAGAAAGAGAAGATTCTAATGATCAAAGGAAAGTGGCCCTGTTTAGTACCAGTTTCAGGAGACTGCTGTCCATGGCTGGGTATTTATGGAACTGGATAGTTCTATGTGATTCAAAGGACCAAAGGCAACAGAGACGCTGCTCTAAAGTCAATTGATATGTCTAGATTTCAATGTAGGAGATAGACTCACAATCTAATAACTTGTGATTTAGCAGTTATTTTGTGGTAGTTGTTTCCCCCTGGAAGCAAACTCTTTCTTCAAATGCAAGCTGACAGGGAAGTGTAATAAATACAGCAGATAAGAAAGAAGCTACTCTAGTTAGATGAGATGGATGGATTAGATGTTTTACCAGCCTCTCCCAAGTCTGAACGTCTGAATTTCTTTTATGCTATTTCTAGTAGTCCATGGGATATTATTTGAAACAAAATTCTATGTCACCTAAAAACAGAAGAGTAAGGAATTTAGAGTAGAGCATTGGTGAGGACCCCGGAAGAGTTGAAGCAGACAGTTCTCATTTTTCCTGCTGTTGATGAGTTTGAGTTGAATATTCTAGAGTGCAATTTCTACATCCACAATGTTCATAGAGAACATGTTTGAATGTTCAGAGCTCTAGTCATTGTTTAGAAAACACTGATAGGTTTCAGTAACCATCTGGGTGTGTGCATGTGTATGTGTGTTCCATAAAATACAAACTTCTTTCTTGCTTTTTATGCCCCAGCTAAATTACTCATTACTTTCATGTGTCATCAGGATAAGACATTCAGGATGCATAATCTTAGAATTTCTTCTTCTGCATAATCAAACTGGCTTTAGTGTTAAATGCATTTTATTATATATCATTTCTTTTTTAAAAAAGATTTTTATGATTTATTTTTTAGAGAGGAGGGAGGAAGAAAAGAGAGAGAAACATGGATGTGTGAGAGAAACATAAGCTTGTTGCCTCTTGCATGCTTATAGCTGGGGACCTGGCCCACAACCCAGGCATGTGCCCTGGCTGGGAATTGAACTGGTGACCTTTCAGTTTGTAGGGTGATACTGAATCCACTGAGCCACACCAGCCAGAGCCATTATATATCATTTCTTTTAAAGGACTTGGTCAATGTCTATGAGGCACAGTTAGTAACAATGTATTTCTATCTAGTGGCCATTAAGTTCCTAATATTTTAAATTAAAGAAAATGTGGTAGCACATTTTAGAACACTACCATTTCATAGGTCCTAACCTCTCCTTCAAAACACCTTCAAACTTCTGACCTCATTGACTTTACTACCCCATTTGGTAAACTTTACGTTACATTTTATTTTGCTTTCTTACTTTGAAAAAGTCTTTTTTATTGTTTTTCCCCACCCCCACCCCATGGTTTTTTTAATTGAACGTTTTTTCCTTCTTAATAAATGAAGCCTGTGCTTTCACCTAATTGCCAAGACCACCCTCTTCAAAATCATACAATATTTAAAAATGAATCCATATCCTTAAAGAAATTCTTTATAAAACCCATATATGTCTGCTTTTAATGCTGGAATTTCTTTTCATTTAACTGTCTTAGCTCTCACGTCATCCTTGTTTTACACATTCTTGGATTGCTCTGTTTTGGATTTTGCAGAATCACATTCTTAAGTAACTAATTTGTTGTCAGAAATGTGTGTAATTATTGAACTTCCTCAATCTTTGCTGTCCAAAAATGTCTTTTTAAAAAAAAAATCTAGATCTTGTTAAAAACTTTCCTGGGTATAAAATACTATGTTGAGAAAAGTGTTCCCAGGTACAAAAGGAAAAATGGCAATGAATAAATACCTTTCAGTACTAACATTAAATGTGAATGGATTAAATGTTCCAATCAAAAGACATAGGGTAGCTGAATGGATAAGAAAACATGACTCACACATATGCTTCCTATAAGAGACCTACTTCAGAATAAAAGACCTTTACAGACTGAAGGTGAAGGGTTGGAAAAAAATATTCCAACAAATTGAACAAGAAAAAAAGCCTGGGTAGCAATACTTATATCAGACAAAATAGATTTTAAAACAAATGCCATAAAAGGAGACAAAAAAGGTCATTTAATAATTCTAAAGGGAAGAATCCACCAGGGAGCTATAAACATTGTAAACATATATGTACTCAACATAGGAGCACCCAAAGGAAAATCTTGGAGGAAATCAAGAAAGATATGGACAGCAATACATTCAGAGTAGGTGATTTTAACACCCCTCTGTAAATTATGGATAGATCTTCCAAGCAAAAAATCAATCAGAATATTGTGGCACTGAACAACATGCTAGATGAAATGGGATTAACTGATATATACAGAACTTTTCACCCCAAAGAAGAAAATATACATTCTTTTCAAATGCACATAGACCATTTTCAAAGATAGACCACATGATAGGACAAAACAAGCCTCAACAAATTCAAGAAAACTGAAGTCATATCAAGCATTTTCTCGGATCACAATGGCTTGAAACTAGAAACCAACCTCAAAGAAAGAACCCTCAAAAAGAGTCACATACATAGAAACTGAATAACAGGTTATTAAACAATGAATGAAATGGGTAAACAATAAGATCATGGAAGAAATCAAAAAGTTTCTGGAAACAAATGGAAATGAACACACAACAACCCAAAACCTACGGGACACAGCAAAGGCAGTCCAGAGAAGGAAGTTCATAGCAATCAGGCCTACCTAAAAAGGATAGAAAATTTCAAATAAACAACCTAACTCTACATTTACAACAACTAGAAGAGCAACAACAATCAAATCCCAGAGTGACTAGAAAGAAGAAAATAATCAAAATAAGAGCACAATTAAATGACATCAAGACTAAAAGAACAACTCAAATGATCAATAAATCCAGGAGCTGGTTCTTTGAAAGATAAACAAAATCAACAAGCCTTTAACAAGACTCATCAAGAAAAAAAGGGAGAGGATGCAAATAAATAAAATCAGAAATGAAAGAGGTGAAATTACAACCAATACCACAAAAAATTTGAAGGATCATGAGAAATTACCATGAACAACTATATGCCAAGAAATTTGAAAACATAAGTGAAATGGAAACATTTCTAGAAGTATATAATCCTCCAAAACTGGGCCAAGAGGAAGCAGAAAGCCTTAATAGACTGATATCAGCTAATGAAATTGAAGCAGTAATCAAAAACTCCCAGGACACAAAAGCTGTGGACCAGACAGTTTCATGTGAAATTTTACCAAACATTTAAAGAAGAGCTAACCCTGATTCTTCTCAAACTATTCCAAAAAAATCAAGAAGAGGGAAGACTCCCAAGCTCATTTTATGAGGACAGTATTATCCTAATTTGTAAACCAGATAAAGACACAACAAAGAAAGAAAACTACAGGCCAATACCACAGATGAACATAGATGCTAAAATCCTCAACAAAATATTGGCAAACCAGATCCAGCAATACATTGAAAATATCATACACCATGATCAAATGAGATTCATCCCAGAGATGAAAATATATGCAAATCAATAAACATACTACACCATATAAACTACACAAAAGACCAAAACCACATGATCATATCAATAGATGCTGAAAAGAATTTCATAAAGTACAGCATCCATTTATGATAAAAACACTCAGCAAAGTGGGAATAGAGGGGAGCATTCTTCAACATAATAAAGACCATATATGAGAAACCTACAGCCAACATCATCCTCAGTGGGCAAAAACTAAAAGCCTTCCCCCTAAGATCAAGCACAAGACAAGGGTGTCCACTTTCACCACTTTTACTCAACATAGTATTGGAAATTCAAGCCACAGTGATCAGATAAGAAAAAGAAGTAAAAGACAGCTAAATTGGAAAATAGGAAGTAAAGTTGTCATTGTTTGCAGATGGCATGATAACGTACATAGAAAACCTTATAGATTCCACCAAAAACTGAATTGATCTAATAAATGAATTTGTCAAAACAGCAGGATACAAAATCAATATTCTGGAATTAAAGGCATTTTTGTACACCAACAATGAAATATCAGAAACAGACATTAGGAAAAAAATCCCTTTTACTATAGAACCAAAGAGAAATAAAATACTTAGGAATAAACTTAACCCAGTAGGTAAAAGACCTGTACTCAGAAAACTACACAACACTGAAGAAAGAAATTAAGGAAGATGCAAATAAATAGAAGCATATACTGTGTTCATGAATTGGGAGAATTAACATTATTAAAATGTCCATACTACCCAAATCAATCTGTAGATTCAGTGCAATCCTTATCAAAATACCAATTATTACATATTTCACAGATATAGAACAAGCATTTCAAGAATTTATATGGGACAATAAATGAGCCCAGATAGCCTTAGTAATTTTGAGAAAGTAGGAGGGATAACAATACCTGATATCAAACTTTATTACAAGTCCACTCTAATCAAAAGACTCTAGTATTGGCATAAGAACAGACACAGATCAATGGAATAGAATAGAGAGCCCAGAAATAAACCCAAGTCTCTATGGTCAATTAATATTCAACAAAGGGGGCAGAAGCATAAAATGAAGTAAAAATAGCCTCTTCAATAAATTGTATTGAGAGATCTGGACATCTACATGCAAAAAAAAGAGAAACTTAACCACCAACTTAAACCGTACACCAAAATAAACTCAAGATGGATTAAAGACTTAAATATAAGTTGTGACACCATAAAAGTTCTAGAAGGAAACATAAGCAGGAAAACTTCAGATATCCCACACAGTGATATTTTCACTGATACATCCCCTAAGGCAAGGGATATAAAGGAAAGAATAAACAAATGGGACCACATCAAATTTAAAAGCTTCTGCATGGCTAAAGAAAACATCAACAAAATGGAAAGAGAACCAACCATATGGGAAAACATATTTGCCAATGATACCTCAGACAAGGGTTTGATCTTCAAAATGTATAAAGAACTCACATGACTCCACACCAGGAAGACAAACAATCCAATTAAAAAATGGGCAAAGGACCTGAACAGACCCTTCTTCAATGAGGACATAAAGAGGGCCCATAGATACATGAAAAACTGCTCAACATCACTAGCCAATAGAGAGATGCAATTTAAAACCACAATGAAATACCACTTCACACCAGTCAGAATGGCCATCATTAATAAATCAACAAACAACAAGTGCTGGTGAGGTTTTGGAAAAGTGGTTACCCTAGTACACTGTTGAGAATGCAGAGTGGTGCAGCTACTATGGAAAATAGTGTGGAATTACCTAAAAAACAAACTAAAGATGGAACTACTTTTTGGTCCAGTGATACCACTGCTTGGACCATACCCTAAGAATCTTGAAACACCAATTCAAAAGAACCTATGTGCCCCAATGTTCATAGTGTTATTTACAACAGACAAATGCTGGAAACAACCTAAGTGCCAGTCAGTAAATGAGTGGATAAAAAAACTGTGGTACATTTACACAATGGAATACTGTGCAGCAGAAAGAAAGATGGAACTCCTACCCTTTGAGACAGCATGGATGGAACTGGAGAGTATTATGCAAAGTGAAATAAGCCAGGCAATGAAAGACAAATACCAAATGAGCTCACTTATAAGTGGAACCTAATCAACAAAACAAACAAATGAGCAAAGTAGAACCAGAGACTTGAAATAAAGAACAAACTGACAGTTTGTTCCCAGAGGGAAGAGAGGGGTGGGGGATAATGGGGAATAACAGGAGAAGGGTTAATTCAAGGAACATGTATAAAGGACCCATTGGCATTGACAATGGGGTATACGGACTTTGGGTATGGAGGGGACTGGGTAGGGGTTCACAATGGGGAAAAAGGCAGGACAACTGTAACTGAACAATAATAAATTTAAAAAAGAGTTTATAATTAAAAAATTGTCTTTCAGAACTTGGGAACACTGCATCATTGTCTTCTGGCATGTGGTTGTAATATCATATATCATCATGGTTTATTTTTCCATTTCCCACTGATGCCTCATCCCCAGAAGCCTTTAGAATCATGCCTTTATCACTTCATTATGAAATTTTTATGTGTCTCAGTGTGAGCTTTTCTGTACTTATTCTGCTGGACATTCATTGAACTCTTAAAGTTGAAGATATAATTTTATTAAAATTTGGAAATTTTTCTTCTATTATTTCTTTGCTTATTTCCTTCCCTCCATTTCTAGTTCCAATTTTCTGGAACTCTGATTAGAAAGATATTCAACTTCATATGTGTGATCTATAATATGCATTTTAATCTTTTTATCTTTCTCTTTTTTTCTCAAGCATATTTATTGAATTACATTTTAACTTTAAGATATTTTTGCATGTACCTTTTTATAACATTTTATTCTTATTTTATGTGTGCAATATTTTCTTAAATATCTATGAAGGTTTTAGATATTTTTGCTTTTATTTCCTGTTCCCTGAATTCTCTCTTTTCCTCTGGAGTCTTTTAAAAACTATTGTATTAGTTTCTTCCATTGTGAATTATTGGTTTCTTCAAATGCCATCTAACCTTAGGTTGTACATTTGAACTTAGAAATGTGGGAACAGGTTGATTTTTTAAAAAGTAGTCAGTATTGATTTCCTCTAGTGTTGTGAAGATCTTTCTCCACCGGAAAGAGAGGGCATATCATTCATGGGGGAGTTTTATTTGGAGAGCAAAGGGGCCGAAATAAAGGAGGCAGGTTGAATCCTCCCTATTGACAAAACAAAGGGTCTTTTGCTACAGGGTGTCTAAGAACCATAACAGGACTCCAGATCTCAGTTCCTTTATAGAACCATTCTCCTCTTTGAAAGTAGAGGTAGTCTCTGCACAAGGGGGTCTGAACGTGGAGCATCTCTTAGAGTTATTTTTTTATAGTATTTTCATGAATCATCCTGAGTTCCACCTCACTTCCCAATCCAACTCTTTGTAGCTGATAGCTCCTGTCTCAGAATCCCTCCACTTTCAGAGGGGTTTCAGCTGCCTCTTCCCTTTCTGTCTTCTGTGTTGTGAGTTGCATCCACTGCTATTTTATCTGTCAAAGTATGTACTTATGTTTTCAGTATTTTGGAAATTTTTCAAATTCTCTGGTCAATCCTTGGCCATTTATACCCCTTTTAGTTCTATTATAAAGGTATTATCTTTTATACTTCTTTACTATTATTTCAGAGAAAGTTGGAAAACATAAGTAAAGCTCACTGTCCTGAAGGAGGTTAAATAAATGTTAAATAAACCTCATTCTACTAAAGCTTACTCAAAGGGAAAGAGAATTATCAAAAAGTCGGTCCACTTATGCTAATTTTTATATAGTGGTTCCATTTTTCAAATTTTGTTGCCTAATTTTGTTCTTTTGGCATTCTGAATGTTAAAATATTGGTTGTCATGCTCTATTACTAAATTATACATGATGCCAATTTAATAATTGTATGCAATTGTTAATTCTTATTAAACTACCCATACTGCACAATTATAATTTGCATACATATATTCAATATTTACAAAGTTTATAGTCTGCAAAGTATTTACATATATATCAATTAGAATTCATTACCAGCCTTTCAGGTGGCTGTATCAGATTATATTAGCTGCTGTATTGTAAAGACAATTAGACTGCTTTGTTTCTAGCCTTGGAGTTACCAGCAAACTTGCTGAAAATGATCTTAATCTTCTATAAAATATTTAACTTTTCTTTTACCCTATCTTTTTATCTGTAAATTGAGATTGATAATAATAACCCCCTAATTATAATAAGAGGTTATAATAAGAAATTATAATACCTGAAAACACTTAGAACAAGTCCTGGCACATAATAAATATTCAAGAAATATTACCTGATATGGTTATTATGACAAAACTGAAGTCACTCTTAAACTCAGTTAATAAGAAGCAGCTCCTAAATATAAATTCATGTGTTCTGATTCCAAATTCAAGTTTTTTCCAATATACCATATTGTTTCAACATGATAAGAAAATTGAAGTTAGAAACGACCATACAATATTCTTACCTCTCCTTAACCACTAATGAAAGATGTAATGTTTTGCAAATTCTATGGATAAAAGTTGGGGAAGGCAGTAATCTATTTAAAACATACATTCAATACCCTTTATTTGTGTTTCCTCATCAGTAACCTGTTAAGTCTTTGCCACAATTTGTTGCAGTTATTAAGCTAACGTTTGCCCCAGTTAAAGGAGCTTCTAGACAACATGAAAGAGATTATTAATTTTTTCATTCCCAATGAAGAATAAACAAAATTTATGTAAAATTTCAAGCTCAAGAATATTTTATTGAAGTTACTCAAACAAAGGGGCATTAGTGACAATACCAAACTTACGTACTCCCACATTCTTGGGCTCTCTAGAGACAATGAACTTACAAAGGTAAGACTCACTGTGTAAACATCTTAGAAAATTTTGTACCACTACTGTCCTTCAGATATAAGATGAGCTGAACTATCAGCACATCAATGAATAGAAAATAAATGTTTAAACAAAGAAACAAATGGTGGGAAGCCTACATGGTCAAGAATCTGTCAATGCATATATTATCTTCCACTAGTGGTTACTCTCATTTCTGATCCTGAGATAAAATTTAAGGATATAGGTTCTAGAATTTCTTTGTTTTTCTTTTTTTCTTTTTAAAAATATTTTTTCTCCTACTTGCACGATGTTTACACAGTGCAAAATGTTTGAATTCATTCTTCTGAAGTTTCAGAGCAGTGGAATCAAAGCCTTTCAGGGCATGGGAGTTTTGTTGGTGACAGGAAGAAAACAGATGGGATATAAACAGGTTGTTATACCCCAGGAATATTAATGGTATTACATAAAAAATAAATAAGTAATGCTAAATAGCATGAACATTACTTTTATTTTTCTCCATCATATTTTCCAAAAATTCAATGTCACAGACAGGAGGTAATTTTTAGTAATAGAAGAGGTAGACAGGAAATTAGAATATAATTTTTCTTCCTTATCATAGGGTACCAGAAGGGTACACATAACAGTCTTGGAGTTGATATACCAAAACTATATATAGCATTCAAACTATGATAAAACTTTAGAAGATTTCAAAGTTGACATGGAATAGCTTCCATCTTATGATGATAACTTGCATGTATTTTCTAACAAATGACAAGGCCATCTACATTTTTAGGTATGTTGGATGGATTTTTAAGAATGTAGCCGGTATGTATTTGTCAATGCTTGGACTTGAGATTGTCATTAACCAGTGCCCATACTGAGAATTATTACTGTTCAGAGTCTAATGAACTAATGGGCCAGAAATCCCTGACATTTTGGATAAAAAGAGATTTAGGAGTTCTGTGGAACCTTAGAAAAAGGCTGATTAAAGTTCCAAAAGAGCTGTCTGGGCAAGAGCAACCTTGGCTCTTCCCAGCTCCAGTTTCCGTGCCACAGTTTGGAGTGCGGCAATGCTTAAGGTGGGTATTCTGTTCCCTGTTTTTTTCTCACTGTTAACTACTCTGTGTCACTAGCTTTGTATGCTGTCCTGCCAAGAAAAAGCCAGTAGCCTGACATGTCTCTGAAATTTCAGCAGCTATAGAGAACTTAAGATGGCCCATTTCTGAGGACTGACTTGGCAGAGATGTTTGGGTTTGACCTTAGATCATATCCGCCTCAGTATTTTCTATGCTGCAGGTCTGTCATATGTTGGCTTTCCTGTGAAACAGATTCTGAGTTGGCGATTAGCATACAAAAAGCTATTAGAATAGATTCTGGGAGTAACACTGGAAGTAGGGAGGGGAAGGGAGAAGGACTGGGTAGAGGGAGAAGTCCAGCTCTGATGACATTTCAGTGGTAAGTCTCAGCCAGGTCCATAGGGAGCTCTGAAGCCTCAATGGCCTTTTAGAGTTGTCCTGATATAGGTTCAAATAGACAGGGACTTCATACCCCCACACTGATCAGTCACTGAGTTTGGGTCACCCCAGGAAGGAGGCTTGGTCTTGAGCCAAATGTTTCTCTTCAGTTGAGGCAGTACCGGAGAGGAGAGGGCTGGCAATTGAAAGCTATCTGCTGAGGACATTCTCATCAACTATAATCCTGAAGTGGGGAGTCTAGATGGGGTATCACAGTACTCACCACAAAGTTTAATTTCAGTGCAGCTAAGTCTCAGTTCAGGCACCAAGCCTAGCCTATGATTGCAAGAACATGATAGCTCCTATGATGCACCCTGCCTACCTGTAGGCAGAAGAGTTTCCCCTTGTTCAATGTCAGGTCTAAAGAAGGGCCCTGGCTAACTAGATTAATCCTAGAGACCCATGAAAAGCTTCATGACAGTGTTAACAATAGCAGGAGTATTAAGTATAGTCAACTTAATATATATTAAGTATATTAAGTATAGTGCCTGACCCTGTTCTAAGACCTCTCTGTGCATTGCTTAATGAAGTCCTCACAACAACCCCATGACACAGGTAGTTCCGTATCTCATAACTTAGATACAGTTGTCTGTATCACAACTGAGATACAGTTGTCTGAGGGGACAGAGGCAGTGAAGGGACTATGAGTGCCTCCTTTTCTATCAATTACAGAAGATGAGGAATTCATTCTGAGTAGTGGTTTGCCTTAGGTGCACCACTGATCTTTCTTATTTTCCTGTATTGTCTTTATGCTGAGTTGCTTCCAGAGGAACAAGTGCCTTCCCCACATAACTGGAAAAGGAAATGTGTCAGCCAGAAAGGACATTGGCTTTCTAAGAAAGGACAGTCTCTCCCTAAAGTGTTTTCTGAGTTCTAAACAAGAGTAGTTCTCAAATCAATTTGAAAACACACTTCAATTTGTCTTCAATTTATGTTCCGCATATATAAAGACAGAGACTGTGTGGTTATATGCAAACATTGCCTCACCTTGGCTTCATAAACTCTGGGTGATCTTTTGGTCTCTGCTGTTTATGAGACAGATAACCTTACTTCTAAGATGAGGCTGTTGGGCAAAAGTGTCTTTAAGGTCCCCCCCAGGTCTAAAAAGTTATGGTGCTATCAAAATTGATAGTAATTAATAAGAGAATAAAGAAGAAAAAAGAATTAGAAACATCCTGAGAATATAAAGGTCATGTATTATACAAATAACTGAATATGGATTTTACCTGTAGTTTGGATTCATGAAACAAAATTAATTCCTTTATTTCATAAACTTGGCTATGTCCTAAACATTTTAAAATTAAAATGTAGAATGACTTTATATCTTAAATCTTGCTTGCTGTCCTCCCTTTTCATCTCTAATTTTGCAAACTTAGTGGTAATAAAAACACCAAGGACATTTTCAAAGAGAAGCTTACTTGAACAACTGCTACTCAAGCTTTGTCTTTTCAGACTGTCACCTTTTCACTTTGTCTTCATCTGTGCTCCTCACAGCTCATGGCATTGAAGCTTGAGGGCCCTCAATGAACAAGCTGTATTTGAGTAGGTAAATCATAGGAGGATTATAGAATCCAATTCAACAAGAGGAGTAAATATTCAAGTGCGACTTCTTAGTTCCATTCTATAACATCTATAAGGCACTGTGCTGGGAGACATCAGACATATGGACACAGATCCTACCAAAAGGCCCTCAGTGCCATGGGAGAAAACGAATACATTCAGAAATGTCTAGCACTATTACAGAAATGATCAGCAGTTTAACAGATGTAGATAAAATGTGTGCATATAAGAAAAATAATAATAGCTACCATTTATTAACTACTTACTAGAGGACATAAGTTTTACTAACATCTTTTTATTTAATCATTCAACAACCATAAATGAAGTGTACTGTTATTATCCTTATTTGATAGTGAGTAAACTTGGCTTAAAGAGGTGACATACTTTGCCTCAGGTGACTCAGATAATATATAATAGAGTCTAAACTCAAGTCTAGATCTTTTTGACTCTAGATCTTTTACCATCAATTACTATATTCCTCTGCTTCCCCCAAGGCAGTATTCTGACTTAAAAGTTTGAGGTATGGTTTGCACTGAAGTGGAAAACTGAGTAAAACATGCAGTAAAAACAGGAAGACATATATTCTGGGAAAAATGAATAGCCAAAGCAAAGATGGAGATGTGGAAAAGTCCTGGGACTCTTAACTAGTGAGTGTTTGGGGGCGGGCAAAGAAGTGTTCAGGAGGGTGATAAGGAGGGATTAGAGAAAGAGTTACATGGGGAGGTGTGTGGACAGAATAAGTATGGCTGTGATTTGAATCAGGAAACATGCCTCTGGGACCTTTTCAACAAATCTGTGTGCAGTCCTGACAGTCAATGTGATGAATTTTTGCAAAATTGTATACACATTATGCACACACAATCAGAGTAACAGCAGGGTCTGTCCCACAGAGAATTGAGCTCAGCTAATTAAAATGCTATATTATTGCAGAGATATGAAAATAATCAAAGCATCCACTGACAGATAAATGAATAAAGAAGATGTGGTTTGCACGTGTGCGTGTATATATATAGTATGTGTATATATATAATTATATTATTACATATTATATAATTTTATAGGTATGTAAATATATATTATTATATAAAAATATAAATATATATTTTAATATATTATTATATATAATGGGGTATCACTTAACCACAAGAAAAGATAAAATATTTCCCCTTGCAACAAGGTGGATGGATTTTGAGGGTATTAAGCTAAGTGAAATAAGAGATGGAAAAGGACAAAGATCATATGATTTCAGTCATATGTAGACTATAAAACAAAAAGAAACAAATGAGCAAAAACGAAAATAAATTCATAGATACAGACAATAGATAGGCGGTTACCAGATGGGAATGGAGGTGGTAGAGGGTAAAACAGGTAGAGGAGGTCAATTATATTGTGACAATAGAAACTAGATTTTGGAGGCAAGCACACTATAGTATGTATAGATATCAAAATTATGATGTTGTATACCTGAAACTTACATAATGTTATTAATCAATGTTACCTCAATAAGGAAAAAAAAAGGCCGTATTGTAGAGTAGTAGCTCTCAAAAGTGAATGTCTGTCAGGATCTTCTGGGAATCTTGTTAAAGCACAGAATGTTGGGGTACTAGCCCAAGATGTCGATTCAGTAAGTCTGGGGTGGGGCCTGAGAATTTGCATTTCTAACCAGCTTCCAACTGATGCTGATGGGGCAGTTCTGGGCACCAAGCCTTGCATGGCACTGGTGTAGAGCAGGCTGACTCTACTGTTAGTGAAAGGTGAGAAGTTCAACATGTGTACATTAAAATCATTAGTTTCCTGAGACAAATGCCATGATTGTGTTCCTGTCTCCAGCTCTGTCCTCTGCACCCTGTTTCATACCAGGCTCTACTCCACAGCCACACAGTCTTTCAAAGACAGGAGTCTGATCATGTCCCTCTCCTGCCTTAAAATATCAATAGCTCCCTTTGTCTTTGCATGGTATGTGAATCCTTGCAGAGCCCTTCTTACCTCTGTAATCTTCCACATTCTCCTTCATAGGACACCTTGCCATTCCCTGAAAAAACCCACAGTGTGTCTTACCTACATGTGGAATGCCAATCTCCCTGGACCCACCCCTTTTCCTTTGGTTAAATTCCATTTCTCCTCCAAGTGTTATCATAGAAATCAACTCAACAGGAAGGTCTTTCAAGACCTCAGGCAATGCCCCTCAAGGGTCTCTGTAAAGCACTCTTGCTTAGTATAGAAATGACATAGTGATTAAGGCTGAGTTCTCCACTAATCTGGGAGCTCCTTGAAGGCAGGCTTTGAATCTTGACATTTAATGAATGAATAAACAAGTTAATAAATTATAAATGAACTAGTGTTATTCCAGACCTGGTAAGAATTATCTATCACATCTGTTCTTCCTGGGGCAAGGGATTGTGTGCTTTTTTAGAGTCTGAGCTACCACTAGAAAAACTCACAAAAAGCATAAGGAAATGACAACATGTCATTAATAACACAGAAGAAGCTGTATCTGTTTTAGAACTTTTCCATCTGGGCATTACAAACCACAAAAGCAACTGTTTTGCCTCCGCAAAGAACATATTTTTTTAATAGCACATTTCTCAAAAGGACACTCCTTCTGTTGCATTTTGATGTATCTTTATTTAATTTAAAGTTTGGAGATGGGGTCTGACCTTATCTATCAGTGGCTGAGCTGTTGTCTCATGAAAATGTAGTCTGAAACTGATTAATAGGGTAGCCTGTATATTATAACTTCGAAACTCTGGGTTATCACTGATGCTTGCAATTGCTATGGAAACCAGATTTATATGCTCCTTTCAAAGAGTCTGCTATAAAACGGGGGAAAAAAGAAAATGGAAAAGAGGCTTCTTGAAAAAAAAATAGATATTAGTACCCAGCATGCATAGGCAGGTTCAGTGATGTTAAAATGCTCTGCCTACACAATGAGAAAAACAATTCTTTATATTTTTAGGAGCTAATAATGCATAACCTTGTATTAGAGAACTGTATTTATACTGGTAAGGAAGAATGCCTAAGGCAGCTTTTACCCTGTCCCATACCACCACCACACACACCACAGATGCACACAATTTTTCATTCTCTCCAGACTTTTTGTAGCCTGCATCCTTAAATTCCCCAAAAGCCCCTACACATGCTGCTCTAGCTGCTGAAGTCCAATCACTGTGGATATTAGCAAAAAGCTCAGCCTCATATGAGTTCCCACACTGTCGAGTATGTATAAATGCTATATCCTTTAGGTGATAGATTGTCTTTTTCTGAATTTAAAATAGTAGTTCTAATTTGGTCATGTTTCTTATAAAAGATTTCTGATTTTATTCTCCCTAAATTTCAGTTTTGTAAGTTCCATTCCTTATCACTCTCCCTGCCCATATTTCAACCTAATAATCTTAATAATCAAAGTGTGGTGCTGTGTCGGGAAAACAATAGTGTGAGCAGATATCAATACACAGAGGGAGATTTGACAGCCTCTGAAGCTAGAGTGGGGATGGAAGACAGAAAGAGGGGAGGGGAGGTTGTGGTGCACAGAAGTAGCACCTGAGCGGCTTGGCCCTACACATGACATCATCTTATTCCGAAATCTCTGACTTTTTTGCCACCTTATTTTGTCTGTATTTGCTATTCCCCACTTGTTACTACTGCCCCCCACTCCAGAGCCTCTAGCACAGGGACCCTCTCCAAGCCCTAATTTGTCACCAGGGTAGCATAGGAGTGGCAGGCCTCATAAAACATTTGCAAAACAGAGAGGAACTGGCTTAATAACCCAAGACAGGGACATAAAATTTTAAAACATTAGAGAAATGCAAGAGATTTATAATGTTGAATGCTGTCATTTCTTTCCAAATATTCCCCTATACAACTTGAGTCTTACATCTCCTTTTTCCTTTCCTCTCTCTTTTCCTCGTGTTATGTTACAGCTTGACTTGTCTCTTCCTGCCACTCCCCTGAGCTTCCTCCATACTTCCCCCCTAGTAGTCGGGCCATGGAGGATTTAAGGTATAAGGGTGTGCACCTCTATCTCTGTATCACAAACTGGCACTTTCCCTGACCCACAATTTCAACAATGGGCCCCCATATTCCAGAGGGAGACAATATAGCTACTTAAAACATGATCCAACAAAAGGAAGCATGGCTTATAGTTTACATTTTACATAACTGCTTTGCTTCTGAAATGAAGTGTTTCCAATTTCTCATTCAAATAACATAAAATCAACACTCTGAGCATCATCTGACAGGAAAGGATTCTCCAAGTCCACATTCCCCAGTCAATGCAGAAGTGTCTGTTATTCCTTCTAAAGTCCTCATCTCTCTGTTTACCTCCCCACTTCTGAGTCTCGTATTGTTTTCTCCCTTTCACTTCTGCACTGTGCTTCTTCCCTAACCTTAGCCAAGTGTGAGCTGAGTGTCCTCTTCTCTTGGACCAAAGCCTGTCTCAAGGGCTAGCTCCCTCTGTCCTTTTTTTCAGACAAAATATACTCAGAAAAGAGCAGACTTCCTGTGCAGGCTAGTGCCTGTTCCGCAGGCATCTGGAAACCACTTCTTTCCTTTCAAGTAGTTATGTAACCTAAACAGGGGCTTTTGTCCTTTTTTAAAACATATAGACATCCTCTGCCTCAGAAGGCTTCATAAATTAGCATTTCAGAACCATTCAGGTGTCTCTCTTCCTATCACCAGCTAGTGTCCCTGACAGATAGCCATGCTTGGTAAATGTTTATTCACTTGTTGAAAGTACAATTGACAAATATGCTACTTTCACTCAGTGGCATTTTTGTATGAGTGCATGATCAGGTTCTTTGCTGAGCATAGTCTCAGAGCATGGGATAGAAAGAGGACTTGGGGTTTGGGGCATTGTGGTAGAGGGTGGGGGCAGCTTGTAGATTGAACATTTCCTTAATCAGTAGTCATACTTCACCACTGTACAGAAAAGCAACTCCTGTTACATTGCCAGGGTAGACATTTGTGCTTAGGAGGGAGTGAGTGGGGGGAACCTTCAATCACATCAAGAATCTGAATAGAGCCAGCATTGTATAGTGGAGAAAATACTATGCCTGAGTAAGCCGGATAGACCTGGGTTTGAATTCATATTTCATCAACCAGTAGCTATGGATTTGGGTAAATTATCCAATTTCTGTTATTTTAAATCTCACAATCTCTAAAATTTGCAAAACAATAACATATCAAAGGATTCCTGGCATAATTGAATGAGAAAATTATTTTGAAGCCATGATACAGTGTCCAACACATTTCATATACTCAGTAAATGGCAATTACTAGTAGTAGTGGTGGTGGTAGTATTGCTATAATTATTTGGCTGGGTGGAAAAGAAAACCATCTTTTTCCTTATTATTTCATCACTAAGATTTTGTGTCCATTTTGTGACAGTTCAGAGTTAATGACTCATTGAGAGCCAGCCATAACTTTTAAAGCTAGTGAACTTAATGCTTCATTATTTTTTCCTCAATCTTTTCTTCCTCCCTTCTCAATTTCTCACTTCCAGGTACCACTTTTATTCCTTTTATTTTTATAACCACCCTAAATTTGACTCACTCCCTTCATAATTAATAATTTTTACCATGTTCTTCATTTATTCTAAGGTGTGAATGGGTGATAAGCTCCTACAGTTTTACTCCCAGGTGATATTTACACATGAAGAACAAAATATTTTAAACAAAAATATTAAATCATTTGTGTTCAGTGTTGGTCAAATTGCAGGTTCCAGTTTAAAGGAACCAAGTTAGTGACTCTTGATACTTACTCTTTTCATATCACTGTGCCTTTTTACATGTTGTTTAGCATACTAATGTAGAGAAAAAAATATAAGCAATTTCAAAGTTTATGGGCAAAATACATTTGCCTTAACCTTCAAGTGAAAGTTACTCTTACTTAATCCATTTATACCATTATGTGTCCCAGGTTTTAAACAGCCAGCCTATAACAGGTGTGGAATGGTGTCCAGAACTTGGGTTGTCGGGGAATATAGGTTATTCCCCATAGACCTGGCTGGGGGACGGGAGATATGAAGCAGGGCCATTGAGAGTTACTTTGCATATCAATAACAGTAGGCTAGCTTCATAGTAATGCTGAATAGTTTACCTGGGCCAGGGAGGTGGGTGTGACTTTGACCTGTGATGTAGCGGGGAGGCACCTTGCACCCCCACCTCAGCCCCCTAGTTAAAGTGCCTGCTTGAGAGCTTGGAACCGGTTTGCTCCACACCATGGGGCCATGCCTACCTGGACTAACAATGGTGGTCAAGAAAGGAGGAAAAGTTTGGAGTGCTAGCTGGTGTAGCTGATTGTAGGAGGTGTCAGAAATGGGGTTATAGAGGAGGATCCAGGCTGGTATTTAAACTAAAAGGTGGGCATCCATGTGCAAGGGACAATGCAAGACCTTGCAAGACAATTTGGGTCAAAGGGGGTGGAAGGACTCTCGTTGGCCAGCCATAAGGAGGTGCCACATGGTTTTGGATTAAGAACTGGAGATCGTGGTGACATGGCTGTTGGTGCGGGGAACCCCAGGAGGTCTGCCCAACCAAGCATGGATTATTGGGAGGAACCAGGAGAATTGAGTCATGGACTTCTGCTTTTTGTTGTTGCTGTTTTTGTTGTTCCCTGAAAGGTGGTACCTCTGATGGGTATGTTCTGAGACTGGCCTTATTGGGCAAAGGGTGGGGGGCAGAACTGTGTGTGTGGACATGCAAAGGGAGTGAGACCTAATGGCAAAATTCCGTCATTACTCTAAACCTGTATAACTTTAATTGAATAATTCATTTCCTTTTTACAAAACAATGAGAACCACAGTTCTTACTGGTGGTGAGCAATAGAACCCAGAGCAATAGACCCACAGGGGTTCTGTTACTTACCTTGCTGAATTTCACACTGAAAAATAAGTAAACAAATGATGACATCTAAGGAGTTTAGCAGAGGAGGTGGTACTGATAAAGAGCTGAAACTGAAACTGAACATTCTCATATTTCTTTCTCCACAGGAAAATGAAACTTAAATAATAAAAGTCCATTTTCTGTATAGCACAGTACCATGTAACTTAATTAAGAAATCATCATGTGGAAAAACTACCTTTCTGGATTACATTTGACTAGCATACCAAAAGCCTCATGCATAAAAGGAAACATTGATAAACTGAACCACATAAAAATTAAAAATTTTTGCTCTGCACAAATCTTTATAAGAGGATAATCTACAGAATGTGAGAAAAGATTTGCAAATTAAAGAACTCTCAAAATTCAACAGCAAAAACAAATAATTAAACTAGAAAATGGGCAAAATATTTCACAGAAGAGGATATACAGATTGCTAATAAGCACATGAAAAGATGTTTAACATCATTAGCCATTAGTGAAATGCAAATTAAGACATCAGTACACATCTATAAAAATGACTTAAATAAAAAAGGGACAATACCAAATGTTGGTGAGGATGCAGAAAAACTGGAACACTCATACATTGCTGATGAGAATGTAAAATGGCACAGCCACTCTGGAAAACAATTTAGCAGTTTCTTAAGAAACTGCAACTACCACATGAGCCAGCAATTGCACTCCTGGGCATTTATCCCAGAAAAGTGAAAACTTAATGTTCATACAGAAACCTATACATGAATGTTCATAGCACCTTCATTTATAATACCAAAACTTGGAACTAGTCCAGATTTCTTTCAATGGGTAAATGGCTAAACAAACTATTGTGCATCCCGAAAGATTCATACTATGAGTTCATTTATATAACATTCTGGAAATGACAAAATTATGGAAATGAAGAACAGATGTGACTATAAAAGGGCAACATGAGGGATCTTTGTGGTGATGGAATGTTCTGTATCTTGATTGTATTAACAGCAACATCCTGGTTGTGGCATTGTATTATAGTTTTGCAATATGTTACCATTGAGAGAAACTTGGTAAAGGTACACTCTGTATTATTTCTCACAAATACATGTGAATCTATAATTATCTCAGTAAAATTTTAAATTAAGTAAAAGGAAATACACACACACATGCACCTTTGGGCTTACTTCTGTTTGTGTACATTCAGGAACTATAATCATGTCACTAGTTGCACAGGATTCTATCATGAAAAAAATCCCAGTTGTTTTCTAAAAGCTAATTTGGTCAAATAATAAACTAATACTAGCCAATTATTTAGCAAGCTATAAACCGAAAAAGTATAGAAATTTAGCATTTGAATTCTGTTTCCTAGCTCTAGCACTTCTACTATTCAATCTGTTTTGTCTACATATTAGATGACTGAATAGGCCATGACAGTCAAAATAGAAATGAAATTGTTTTAACGAGTGATGGAATATTTGAGAAGGAAGAGTTTCTAATGTCTTGACAATATGATACTTCATAAACCATTGTGTGTGTATGTGTGGGGAGGTCTGAGGACACAAAGGATAGAAGTTAAGACAGGCTTGAGAACAGACTACTGATATAACATTAAACTTTTAAAAATATTGGTATCAGAGAGTATTTCCCACAGAGTATATAAGAAATAGAACAGACACTGGTGTAATTTTAACCTGATAATTCATAAAAAGGGACTATTTCTGATAAGAAAAAGTTCAGTCATTTCCTTATACACACTGAAAAAAAATTAAGAGAAAATTTAAAGGTACTATGCTAGGAAAATGTAACAATAGCTTATATTGTCTCCTAGTTAAACGGGCAAATCACTCTAAAACAAGTATTTTTCACTTTGAATATTTATCTGACTATATAACCAGCTGTCTCAATTGCATTTTGGTTTTGTAACAAAAAGTTTTCTATAAAAGCTAGTACATCTAGAAGTGAATATAAACTGGTCTGTCTTTAAGCTCTTAACACATAAAAACCTATATAATACATACGTTAATTAAGTTTTATAAAAGTAATATGGTTTTGGACTGATGTCAGGATCTATATTTGTGGAAAAGTATCAGACAAGAATATCAAGCAGACATTTTCCATTTAATCTATTTAGAAGTTTACTGTTTAATCACTACAGTACAATTTAACTGATAGTATTTCAGTACTTGTAGCGCAGTTCTATGGAACTAGAAACAGTCTATTATACCAGCAGGGTTTGACAATAGTTGTAGCATGGATAAATGCTTTCTATGCTTAGCCTGCCTGATTACAGTTCATCACCTACAGGGCCGTCATCTGAGTCTCCTGCCGCAGTCATTTCTTCATTAGTAACAGGTGGGCTTTCTTCATTTTCATCACACATTTCTTCATATTGGAATTCTTTTGCAATTAATTCCCTACCTAATTTCATGTGCAGTCCTTCGGTGTAATGCAGCTTCCTTCTCAGTTCGAACTGTCGCTGCTTTTCTTGTTTGTCCAAGAAGATTCTGCTCTTGCATGCCCTCTTGCTCTCTGGTTCCTCCATGAGGCAGTTCAGCTCAGAGAGATCAGTGGCGGCTAATTTCTTGGCTAAGGCGTCTATCGTGGTGTCTCCGGTCTGGTCTTTTGTTTCTAAATCACGCACGGCATCCTCTCTGCCATCTTGAAACCTGAGGTGAAGAGTTTTGGGCTCATTTATCTTCATTAAATCATAGTCTCTGTTTGCAGAGCGGCATGTGGCAAAGATATTTGACTCGTCCCACCTCTTACGCTTTTTTGTCTGTACTTGACTAGACCCTCCGGACTGCTGGGCAGGGGCCACCGCATTAGAATCCGTGGAGCCTTTGTTTTTCAGGATTCCCTTGATGGGTCTGTGTGAGGTGGTGGAAGTATCCATGGTGGGGATTTGAAGGAGTCCCTGAGCAAGCTCTGGGCCGCAGCTACCTGCAGCGCTTCAAGTTGATACGGAAGTGAGGTTTGTTTGGATCATGTCTCCAAGAACCCTAGCAACCATACTGGACTGACGTCATAAAGGACACCAGCCACAGTGGTTGCCATTGCAATTATTGCCAACGTCACCATCTTGCGGCCAGTACTGATTTTTTTTTTTTTTGACAGAGTAAGATAGGAAATATCCCTGAGTTGCACATGAAACAGGAAAGCACTGTTTTATGAATTTCTATATATGCTGTGTTTGAGGAGGTTATGTAAAATGTATTTCTTCAGTGTGGGTCCCTGTCAAAAATTCCAAAGCCAATATTTTTGTTAGAAAGATTGGTGGCATTGACACTGCAAGGTAGTTAACTTCTCCCCCTCCCTTCTGTTGCCATCCACACGTGGTTCTTTTACCAACTACACACATACAAGCCCTTGACCCCCTCTCCTACTCTGCCTGCATCTCAGTTAATGGCCACAATACTCACATACAACACTGGGTGGGAACCTGCACATCAATCTTGGTGCCTTCATATTGGCACTCTCCAATCCAGCCCTCAGGTACTGGCATAAATATTTCCAGAAACTCTCTAGTTCTATCTTTTCTGCTACCACCTTGTTCCCTCATAACACCTCCTGCTGACATTCAACCTTTTATCTACCCTTCAACCAGAGTAGTCTTTTAAAAACACTCATCAAATCTTGTCACATCTCTCTTTTAAACTGTCAATTTTCTTAACATAGAGACCAAAATTCAGAAGAGGCCAAAAAGCTCCATTATCTGCTAGAGCATCCTTACTGCAATTCTCCCCACCCTCCCTCCAACTTTCTGTTCTGGCCTTTTGGTTTCAGGAGCATTCACCTTCTTTCCTGTCCCAGATCCTTTTTCTAGGTTCGTCCCACAGTCTGGATTGTCCCTTCAGATTTCAGCTTGATTATTACTGCCTTCCAGGGGTCTATTTCCTGACCCCCAAAGACAGAACTTCTTGTACTTTCATAACCTATGTTATTCTCCTTGACAGCACTCAGAGTTGTTTCAGTTATATTATCTGTGTACATTAGATTGTAGACTCTAAGAGATACAGAAAGGTATCTGTTTTGTTCACCATTATCTCCAGCTTTGTATCTTCACAACATTATGCTGGACCTGGTACACAGTTGGTATTACAAAAATATTTATTGAACAGTGGCTGGTGTAGCTCAGTGGATTGAGTGCAGGCCTACAAACCAAAGGGTTGCTGGCTCGATCCCCAGTCAGGGCACATGCCTGGGTTGTAGACCATGTCCCTGATGGGTGCTGCATGAGAGACAACCACACACTGATATTTCTCTCCTTCTCTTTATCCTTCCCCTCCCCCTCTCTAAAAATAAATAAAAAAAAAATCTTTAAAAATATTTATTGAATGAACAATAAATGATAGAGGATAGGAAATTGGAAGAATGAGAAGTGCAACTGGAGAAAAGGGGGCTCTAAAACTTTTATAGTCATTTACAATTTGTCTAATCAGTCACACGAGAAAAACTGCTTACATGTGAAATTTGAGGTCTGTTACAACAAGTGACTTTGGAACATTTTGCCCTTCACAGGCCACAGATAGTGGTATTCTTCTAAAAAACAAAAAGGAAATTAAGATCTAGTTTCACATTTTCCCCTCCAGGTAGCATTCACAAGACTTTTTTCCCTTCTGATACATTTTGCTTCCTCTTTTCTCCCTCAAGGTCTTTCTGCATTTTAGAACAGGAAAGCAAAAGCATGAAAGAACCATAAAACTTTATAAGGGTCTTAAGCATCTCAAGTTCAAGTTTTCCTGTATTCTCCAAAGTCCTACTAATTTCAGGAGCTGCAATCACTTTAAAACTGTGTTATTCATTTCAGAAAAAAGAATTTCCTAATATCATACTCTTTTAAAAAAAGCTGTATTGTGTGGTGAGGGATTTCAAGGATTCAAAGCCTGATATTCAAGGCTATAGGAAAAATCTCTGATATGTAAGGGGGAAAAAAACCAACCATCATTATTCAGAAATACTCCAGGCCACTCTTTAAAAAAGCCTAACTGAAAGGCAGCACAGACCAGCATAAATGCAATTTGTCTTCCTGGCTAGTAGGCATGGTGGGCCTGTGTGTGTTTAGCTGTAAACACGATGTTAAGGAAGATGCTGATTCTAGCGCATTGAGATTTTCTTTTGTGTGTACACAGCACTGACCACACATACTATGATCTGAATATACAAGCTGCTCAATATATAATCAGTCAGTGATCCAGTAGTTGTTGAATATTCTGACTCATCATTCAGTAGTACAATGGCAGTTTGTATGTTAGAGCAGGAACACTGTGATTGTGATCTATTACATGGGCTATAAATAAAGTCACTTAAAGAATGAAATCAGCAGGCATTACAGATTTTAGTTGCACATTTCTTAAAAGTAATCCTTTTTCACCTACCTTTGGCTAATTATTTGCTTAATGAAAGTTGCCTTAAGGAAGAAAAAAAACTTTGAGCTCTTGTCATCATACTAAATATTGTCAATTTAGTCAAAACTACTATAAGCCTAAAAGTTAGAAATGATCATCAGTCTTTCCAATATTCTTGTTTACATGGTTCACTTATTATAACCCTAGGACAAGGGCTGAGCAGATATATCTGAGGTTCCATCATGCACACACACAGTCCTCCAGGTCTGACTAAAACTTTCGCAGTCAATGACACATTATATTAAATTAGATACAGACCTAGAAGGTATTTATTTCACAAATACTTAGTTGCCATGCACTATATTTCCAGTTGGAGAACCTTTATTTTGAATGCTCAAAAAAATGAAGCTGTGTTTTCGTAGTTTTCAGTGGGCTAATATTTGGCAACTATATCTAAATATGCATGATGTTCTATCATCACAATTTTAAAATCCATTAAAAATATCACTGTTATCCAAAATGTCATGTGAATTTGTGCTGTTTGCACAAGATCAGAGTATTTTTACAGAGCACTGTTTATTTATTAATAGTGGTAGTAGATTGCTCAACAACATCTTTCCTTCCAGTGAGGATCACATTCCTTCTATGAAGATATTCTCCAAATGTCATAAATGCAGGAATTGGATCAAAAGGAGAACCAGACCAGGAATACAGAAATTCTCAACCAAAAGTGGGAACACCTAAGATACCAAGAGTTATCAAAAACAAAGCAGGTATCCTAGATGTCCCACTGAGCACCATTAGTGAGAGATTAGTAAAACACTGAGAAAACAGTAGGCTATTTTAAGACACATTTTGCTGTCAGAAGTGAAGATTAATAGTAGTTCACCCACGTGGTATCTCAAGTCATGCATCAATCCATCCAAGAATTGTACACAGTACTTAGAGAATTATGTTAGATACTGTGTGGTTAAAAATAAAAGTACTATTTGGTTTTGAACCTACTTTTCTTGCCCAATCTCTCTCTCTCTTATATCTTAAACCCCAATTTCTGATCTCCTACTAAATACCCCTATCTTAGATTAAGTTCTTCTAGAAGCCAACTCTGAAATAAGGATGCAAGTCCAAGTAGTTTACTTAAGAGAAGATATGCAGAAAACCCTGGTAGGGGTTTGAGGAAATGAGACAGGGAATGGCAGGAGGCAAAGGCTATGTTACCTAAGCAGTTTCTAAGCTCTAGTGGGCAACTAGAGCTTAATCTTGCTGGGAAACTCTGGGAGTAAACATAGAAGAGTTACTCTCATTGCCCACTTCCACTGCTCTGGTGAGGCAGTTAGAGTGTATTTATAGATCAATTGCTGCCATTTTTACTTTAGGCCTGCTGGGAGTGGGGAAGAACATTAATTCTAAATCACTCTGGATTCCTGCTGGAGTATCAGGAGTGAATGGTCAACTTGCTGATGTATCCTTCTATTGGCTTCCTCTGTTCTCTGCTTCACAAACTCTCTACTGCTATCCTGCTCTCAGGGATCACAGTCCCAACTGAAAGTCTTTTTCTTTAGGTCTGCTTTTGCAAGTAAAACCCAGACCAAGACAAGAATTGTATACTTTATCTTCAACTCCCCTACACCTAAAACAGTAATTGGCATATGTCCATACTCTGTGGCAATGTCCATATTTCTTTAAAGTGAATGAATGAACTGAGGGAAACATAAAACTCTTTTGAAAGAAGGAGCCTGACAATATGGACAGATCTAGAGAGGTTCAGGGAGGCAATGGTTTTCCAACTTTTTCATTATAAATTTTAAAGCAGTGAAACTTTTTTCCCCAAATGAAATACTACATAGAACTTCAGAATAAAAACTGATAAAATTGGAGCTGGGAAGCAGTGGAGTTTGTCTGTTTGAATGAAGGTGGAGACCCCAGAGTTCTCACTGCCACGTATCACAGAGGTGGCTCCTGAGGTATCAAGGGACCTGAAGAGTGAGGTCAATTTGAAAACTACCACAAAATAGAGTCATTAGCAAAAGCAGGAGTGTTTGGTTACCAAGTATCAATTTTCTGAGTGGTCACTTGTTTTGAGAATGGGGGGAAGGAGATTTTCTACTCTAGTGATTCAAACAAGCACATTCATTGAGAATAGGTCACAAAGGAGACAGGATATCAATGAAAATTTATGATGTTACATAGTAAACATCAACCTGTCCCCTCCAAAGGGTTCATCTAGTTTTGGAACATTAAATGAAGAAAATGTTATCAGTGGGAAAGAGTGCCAGATTTTGCCAAAACTGATGCCAAAGATATGAGAAAATAGGCCTAGCTGGGATTGGCTGAAGAGTTTGTAGTAGAAAAGTGTTCTTTCTGCTCCTTAAAGCACAGTATGATGTTTCATGGTTAGGAAAATGAAAAGTGTTATTCATGTTCTTGCTCTTTACCCTAGTTGCTCAGGGGAAGAGCTATTGATAAATTAAAACATGCAACATGCTCTTATCAACTTTTTTTATATATAAATATTATACAGTTAGATTCTGGAAAGTATTTTTTTGGTTTAGATGGGAATCCTGAAAGTCATAATATTCAAGCTCCTCATTGCCTAGCAGAGAGGACTAAGGACCAGAAATGTATGGTAGCTTGCTAGGGTCACACAAGTGGTTAGCGGCACAGCCAACACTAAAAACCCAGAGCCTTTGGGACTGTGATAGCAGTGTACTTTCCCATTTTCTGCATGTCCTCTCTAGAAGTGGTGAGAGTCATGGGTCTCAGTATGTGTCTCAGATTCAAATCAGTTATCCACACAAATTTAGACAAAATTCCTTTCTCATTTCTGCCTCTTTGGCCTGCACCATTCTCAAGTAGCACAAGCACTTTTAAAGAAGAAAGAAAAAAACAGCAAAACCATCATTTTCAGAGGGATTAAAAATCTGAACCTCATGTCCTCTGAACAGCAAGTTAAAATATGAGGTACAAGTTCAGCCTGAGGCACGAGTAGAAAAGTTTTCTGAGCTAGGAATCAAAAGGCCAGCTGACCAGGTTTTCTAGTTCTGGTGAACCATAGTCAAATTAGAAAAGCAATAATGTGATCCAGGGTAGCAAAATTCAATTTTTCCAACAACACTGAGATTCCTTGAGGCAGCCCTTTAAAGATAACATTATAGACAGGATTATTTCCCATGTGCACAAATATGGCTGTGGAGAAAAACACACACACACAGATATAACGTGATGTGAGATGCATTCCATTCTGGAAACAAAATTTTTTGTTATTATATATCTATATTTTTTGAAAGAGTATTATAAAAACAGAAAAAGAGTATAATAGAAAAAGAAATGAAACACTGCAAATCTTTTTTATTATGTTTCACACACAAAAAGAAAAATAACCCACAGAATTGTCATATTTCTTAGAAGATGCAGTAAATATATTGTTAGCATTCCCATGACTCACTCACAAGATGTTATTTGCAGGGAGGTGGAGCAGAAAAACTGTCACCAAATACCAGTCAGTGATTTGTAGTACTTGTGACTACCACATGCAAAGAGTGTCAGCTGGCAATTTATTCTGGCTGATGTAACTTGACAGAATCTTCTTCGTTTCTGACAACCAGTCCAGTAAGTAAGGTTAACACATTTCAGCTCTAATGAACAGAAGTAAACCTAGCTGTGGAATTTGGTTCTATCTTTGTCATGCCTAAGTGTTTGGTTGTGTTTAAACAGAGCCAGCAAAACAGTTCATGGCAGCCACTTAGACACTGTGACAGAAAGGCAGAAATCACAGAGAGTAGAACAGTGGTTGTCAAACTTCAGTGTGCATGAGAACCCCCGAGAGGCTTGTTAAATTACAGAGAATCACCTCCCACCCCAAGCTTTTGATTCAGGAGGACTGGGACAGACAGAATTTGCATTTCAAGCAGGTTCCTAGGTGATGCTCTTGTCATTGGTCCGGGGGCACATTGAGAACAACTAGAGTAAAATAGGGCTCCTGCCCCATCTGGCATGTGACTGAGACAAATGCAAGTCCACATTTGGAGACAACACTCTCTACTCTCAGAAAAGCCAAGCAAGCACAAAAGAGTTTAGTACAGAGGGAGAGGAATTTATTCTGCCAGAGGGGGACCAGAAAGGACTTGTATAGTAGTTGTTGTTTTTTGTTTTTTGTTTTTTTAACTAAGCACAAGATGGAAAAGGGTCAGGGGATGGTGAAGATGGCTTGTGGCAGATGAGTATAAATGGTCTTGGGATTGACTTGTAATACACAATAGCAGTAGGATGGCTACTGATTTTATAACTATATACAAGATGTGGCCCATTACTCTTTGTTTAGTCAAACATTCACATTGACTACTTTAAATGATTGAACATAGAGAAAGAAAACTAAAAGAAGAAATCGGCAGGATGGGTCCCCTGGCATTCTCTCCAACTGATTCTCCATTGTTGTCTGCACTTTCCTAGTGCAAAACAGAGTCACATGAATTCCTCAAAGATAGAGTGAATTTCCCTTAGCTGACAGTTTTCCCCAGGGAATTGTCATTGTAATGGGTAACATAGACCTATACATATTTAATAAGTTAGTGGGTTGGTGGTAGTTTAGGCAACTGGTAGTGGTTGCAGGACATATTATTTTGGGCAGTGCAACTTTCTTGGCACCCTTGAAATGTCATCTCACAGACAGACTTCAACAGGTGAGGCTGGCAATATTTGTCCAGGCATGCTTCATTTGACAGCCAACCTTGCTAGATGGAAAGTGCCTCACATGTAGGGATCATGTTTTTCATGTTCTGTGTGCCCTCTCTATCTGCTAATGAACAAGGTAGGGCTTGATAAATGCTCTCATTAATAAATGGCAGGGACTACTGCAGGCACATCCATCAGATAGTGAGTGTTTGGGGCTGTTCTACCTGATGGCTGCTTAACCCTAATAGAAAATCTTTCCACAGTATATGGACACAACTCTTCAAAGAGGTTAGGTTCCGTCACAATATAAAATGATCACTTAGGTAATTGTGCTCAAAATGATATATTTTATCATCAGTTTTTTTGAGAAACATTCACTTAAAAAAGACAAAAGGAAATATTGATTCATGGCTCAGGCAATTTATTGTTTGTTTATGTCTTACTAGGTTCAGTTGTGTCCTAAATTATTCCATTTCCTGTTTCTCCATACCATTATACTTTCAAATATTTTAGAAATAAATTCATTTTTTTTCATTTTACTTTTTCATGGGGAAGTATTGAATATGACAGGACTTGTTTGAGAAACCACCTTTGGGCCACTTATAACTATTATTAAGATGATATTTTCCCCTCTGAGTATCAACTAGAGACTGAGATGCATGGGCTCTGAAACAAAACAGTGAAGGGCCAAACGGAACACAATAGCCAAAGAAAAATAGAAGAATCAGGTTTATGAATTTAGGCTTAGGATGGCAACAGTTTCAAAAACATCTTGAAAAATTTCCTTTAGAGAAAAACAGGCACAAGCGAAGAGGCACCAGAGAAGTGTGATTCAAGATATTATGTTTATTACTTTTCAGTAGGCTTCTTTGCCTTAGTGACCCAATATTCTCACAAAGAGAAAAATGCTTGTTATTGTCTGTTCATCAAGGAACTGATCTGTTCCTGGGTTTCTAACTCAAGATGAAAATAATTAATATAGAAAGCATGTACGGTTGATCCTTGAACATGGGTTTGAACTGTGCGGGTCCATTATATATGATTTTTTCCCAGTAAATACTGGAAATATATTTGTGCTTCCTTATGATTTTCTTAATAACATTTTTCTTTTCCTTAGGTGACTTTATTGTAAGAATACAGTATATAATACACATAACATACAAAATATGTGTTAATCCACCCTTTATGTTATTAGTAAGGCTTCTTGTCAACAATAGGCTACTACTAATTAAGTTTTTGGGAGTTGAAATTTATACATGGATTTTTGACTGCGAGGTGGGGGTGTTGATTCTACTAACCTTAACAGTGTTTGAGGGTCAACTTTTTATGTAATGCATTGCTGTAAAGTTAATACTGGGTGTCACACTACAGACATGAAGTAATGTATTAGAAAACTACCATGAAGTACTGAATACTTACAAACACCATTTTTCTTTTTTGATGGCATAATGAAAAGTTTCAAAGCACTCTTGTCTTTCCAGTTATACTACCTTTTTTGTTTTTATGGTTTCATTTCCCAGTAGATCTTTGATATATGCCAATAGTCATGGGGATGAGGATGGGTATGAAGATGAATCAAAACTCAAAACTGTCTCAACTAAAGCTTGGAATCCTGAAAGTTAGAACAGATGCCTGAGTTATGAATTGCAATTTTGTGTGGAAACAATCTGTCAGCAACTTAATGCTGAGTAGCAACTGTTCTCCAGAAACTAGCTTGTCTCCTTTGGTAGCATGGTTATGCTTGAAGAATGAAAAGTTGCCCAAAATTTCATATGTGTGGAAGAAGAGATATAAGATTAGGTAGATTTTATTGCAGGTGCTGATGTCATATCTGGTCCTGTCATTTTTAGCTCTATTGCCAAAATCACTAAGTTTGGAAGGAACTCAACATTTATTTAAGCTGGTGCTTTTCAAACTTTAATGTGTTTTTGAATCATCTGGAAATATTTTTAAAATTCAGATTTTGATTCAGCTGGTCTAGAAGAGGATCCTGAGATCCTGAGATTCTGCAGTTCAAACAAGTTCCCATGGAAGGCCAATGCTGCTGGTCTGTGAAACATATTTTGAGTACCAAGGTCTAAGACCAGTTTTGTTTGTTTTTTCACCAATAGTTTTCAGACATTCTAGTGTTTTGTAATTCTGTCACAGGTAATTTGTTACCAATGCTAGTTAAACACTGGGGAATTTTTAACACTGTAGCTATGAGTAGTTATATCTCTATTTATGTCTATATTTATGAACAAAATTAATTTAAGGTTATCCTCATAATGTTACTCTTCTTAACATCTAGCTTCTGACATGCAATCCTTAGAGGAAGACAAAAAGGTAGATTTCTGTCAGAGAATTACACATAGACCTGGTTATACCTTTGAAAATATGCTACACATGTGAATGTCATCTGCCATGAGTGCACAAGAGTGTTAATTGCTAATCTAATTCAATCTCTCAGCTGATGTTTTAAAAAACATGTCACGTTGAATCCTAAATAAGTCTGTGTTGGATTTTTTTAAATTACAAAAATAATACATCTCCATCAACAAATTTAAACAATGAATATCTGTGCAAGGGAGAAAGTAATCAACTATATGTATTTCCTACAATGCTCACTTAACTGTTTATTGTGTATACTTCCTGATGGAGTTTTTCTGCTATATGTTTTTTTAAATGTAGTATATAAATTGCTCTGTCATTTTTTGTTCTTATTTAATATTTTGGAAACAAATATTATAGGTCTATTTGAAAAAATGAAAGCAAGTACTTTCTTATTTAACATTTTAATCAGGTTAATAATTCCCCTGGGCTTTAACTTCATTTCTGTGATGCATAAACTGCTTTTACTAAAAGGAAGATGACTATCAATCAAAACATTTTCCCAGGATACTAGAATGTAAGTTCCATGAATACTAAGATCTTTGTCTGGATCAGATGTATCCCAAGATCCCACATAAGAGCCTGATGCATAGTAAGTTCCTGATAAATATGCATTTAATAGCCCTGGCTGGTGTGGCTCAGTGGATTGAGTGCCAGCTTTTGAACCAAAGGGTCGCCGGTTTGGTTCCCAGCCGGAGAACATGCCTGGGTTGCGGGCCAGGTCCCCAGTGGGGGGTGTGTGAGAGGCAACCACACATTGATGTTTCTCTCCCTCTCTTTCTCCCTCCATTCCCCTCTCTTTAAAAGTAAATAAGATCTTTTTTAAAATATGCATTTAATAAATCAGTGTCAGTCAGTGTCAGGACAATCGGGAGGTGGGTGGGGAAATCAGAATAGGCTGTCAATGGAAGGGGTTGGGGCATATGCCGTATTTCTATTAAATATTTGCTCTTGATATCCAGTAAGAATCAACACATTTGGGTAAATTGTGTCTGTGAATCCTGAGACAGTAGATACATATTAAGAAGGGTTCCGAGTGGCCAACTAGGCTCAAATTTTTAAAAAACTCTGCCAGCCATTTCTACACAGGCCTCTCACACAAACTGTATTGAGGGTGAAGCCTGCCCTAAACAGTCTGCCGCCAGCTGAACTGCCTGCCTGAACTCTGTTCCTGATAGCTGAGCCAGCCCTTTTAAAAAAGTTCCTGGAATCCTATTTCAACCAATAGCACTGAGACTTTCCCTATCCAATCAGAATTGTGCTACTGCATCGCCATTAGCATAATATCCTCATTAGCATATTAAGCAGCCAATCAGAGTGGCTCCATTCTGATCAGTTCTAACAGTGCTTTTTGGCTCTGGCCAGAGTTGCTCAGTTTGTTGGAGCATTGTTCTGTAACCAAAAGGTTGCAGGATCGATTCCTGTCGCAGCAGATACCTAGGTTGCAGGTTCAACCCGCAGTCACAGGTCCTATGATCCCTGGTTTGGGTGCATACGATCGTGGGTCTGCTCATGTACTCACCCAGTCTGCGCACTGATGGATGCCTCTCTCTTGCATGGATGTTTCTCTCCCTTCCTCTCTCTTTAAAAAGCAATGAAAAAAAAGAGCCGTGCTTTTTGAACCAATCAAACCGTGAGGATCTGTGGTCTTCATTTACATGAAAACAGACCAATTAGACGATGAGGGGCAGGACTTCTGTTAATATTAGACAGCTCTCCTCTGACTTGGGGAGCTCATCTTCCCTTTCCAGTGAAGACTGAAGACCATGTCTACACTGCTAGATCTGAAACACCAAGGACTTCTTGCTGAAGCAGAGCAGAGTAGCCCAGAGCAGAACAGAGTGGATGAGACAAGACCAGATAAAGCAGACCAGAGCAAAGCTGTTTAGCCAGAGAGCCACCTCATTCCAGGGCTGCCTTGCAGCAGTGTTGTTCCCCAGCTGTCTGCTTCATAATTGAGCTGTAATATTATTGAGCTGTTCCATAGCCATGCTGTATCAGAATTGAGTTGGTTGTACCAAATAAAGTTGCCTTCTACATCACACTCTCAATTGGGGATTCCTGTTGTAATCGTATTGGCACTAACAATCATTGGTTGACATGTCTGTGTCTAAATTTTGTTTAATGGCTAGTCACATAACAGAATGGTTCTTGATGCTAGTAATGTGATAAAATGAATATGCATTTTCTTTGCCTTTTTAATGTACTAATATTACCTTAAGGAGATTAGTTGATTAAAAATAAACCTATAAACCTATAGAACACTGTATAATTGATTAATTAAATTCTATTATGTGATTTATTGATATTCTCTGATAATTATTTTATATATATATATGTTTATATAAAGGATTTTGCCCCTAGTTCTTTCCAATTTTCAGAAAACATTTATCATTCATTAAACAAATATTTCTATTCCAGGATTTAGGGGTCATGTATATACGTGGCAGTACAACTAAGGTGTTACGGCGGGATAGAGGAAATACCAATATAATGTGAACCCTCATCTTTAGCATAACACCATACCTTAGAATGCTGGAAACCTTTACAGCCACTCAGTAATTACCATGCTCAACTTCCAAGTAATAGAGGTCTGGGTATTCATTTTGAGAATTGTGAGAAAATTGGCTTGGCCATATTTTGTACTGTGCTGATAGCCCTTAAATAGACTTCCATGGCCTTTGGCTCCATCTGGGGACAAAAAATTATCAAGTCAGGTAGTTTTCGGATGATCTAGGACATCTAGAATTTTGAAGTTGTTATGCAAAGATGAGAACAAAGACTCTTTGTTTCAAGGGAATATAAAGATTAGCTCAAGGTTTGAACTTGTTTGTATGCAATTCTACACCTTTTAAGATGCAAATCATTTTGTCAGATAAACCAGAAGAGAGCTTTTTAAAAAATACTGTGGACTTGGGCAGTTTAATGAAAGATCTATTTCAAAACATTGCCTTATGCAATGTGGGTCATGTCAGGTGATCTCATTTTGATGCTACTTGGAGTTAATGAAGGAGCAATAATCTCTGACAAATGGTTTTGCAGTCTAATAAAATAAACATAGTAAGCTTAGAAAAGGCCAGATTCTGTCTTCATTTCTGTATCTTAGAATCTTTGTGGATGATAAGAAATTAGTTAACCACTCTAAGCCTTGGTTTCTCCATGTACAAACAGAATAAATGGTAATATTTTCTTGACAGCGTTGTAGAAAGGATCAACTGAAATATTGCTTGGAGCATTAGCTCAGGGCCTCACATGCAATAAGTGGTCAACAAGGCTAATAGTATTATTACTAATAAGAATAAAACATATATGCCAACCATGAGTGTCTTTGTATTTGTTTTACTGTAAATTCCTTATGCTTCTCCATTGGAGTAAGGTCTAGCCAACACAGGGACTCAGCATCCTGGTCGCATATGGCCAGCACTATAGTTTATTTTTAAACTTCTGTTTTGGATGAAACTCGAGTGCCAGAAAACTTGAAAAAGAACATGGGGAAAAGAATATTATATTGAAATTATAATTTCTTACAATCTAGCCTTGAACCTATCGGCCAGATTAGTCCAGAGTGGTGCTAAAAACATTTTTTGCCATCTCTTTGGCCTGAGAAGAGCTGTTAGGAACTGATTTTCCAGATCCACTTTAACAAGCCCATTCTAAGTCATTATGGTTTCTTCTTTAAGTACTTCTGAAACACATATTCTTTAGTTGACAGATTATTTCAGCTCCTCACAACCATTGCCATCTATTATGCTGAGCAATCTCAGTATTCAACTGCCATCAACTTAATATGTATATATGTAATAGACACTGATCGAATAATAGTTACTATACTAAGTTTTATGATAGAAAAGCACAAATTTCAAATATGACATTGTTTGACTGGGTGGTTATAATGCATGGCGTTTTTGGTGTATACTTTAGTAACCATAAGGTTGCATCTCCCTTCAATGAGTCTTGTTATTGTCCCACAAACATAAATTAGTCCCTTATTACTATAGGTACTGTAGGAAATGAAGGAATTGTCTCCAGTTTATTCTTTCTAGTCTTTCCTGTTAGGTCTATACACTGAAATAAACCTGAAATAAACAAAGAAATACAACTATGTACAACAGAAATCAGATAACTTCTGTCCCTTTTAACACCCATTTGCTAAGCAGGAGCCAGAATGATTTTTGTAAAAAGTAAATCAGATCATGTTATTCCCTTACTCAAAAAGTTTTATTGTCTTTCCATTGAATCTAGAAAAATAATCCTTCCTCAGCAGGTGGTGTATTATTTGGGCCCTGCCTCCTCCGTCTTTGTCCTCATCTTCCACAGTCTCCCCTCCATCACTGTCTTACTTGGTTTTTAAATGAAATTTGCTTCAGCCTTGTAGACTTCACAGTTGCTGCTTCCTCTGTTTAGAGAGCTCTGTCCCTAATCTTTTGCACTGTAAGGCTTTCAGGGCTCAGGCCACAGATCACTTCCTCAGTGAGGACTTCCTTACCACATACATTAAATTAGCACCTTCATCTTCCACTCTTACCCATCTGTTATTATTGTTATTATTTAATATAACACTCACCACCACCCAAAATTATCTCTATATTTGTTTTCTCATTTGCTATCTATCTTTTCCTACTAGCTTGAAGGCAGGACCTTATTCATCTCATTCATTGATATATCTACAGTGCCTAAATCAGTACCAGGTGCAGAGTGGGCACTAAATAAATATTTGGATGAATCACACAGTGATACCTCAGAGATGTGGTATGTCTCTCTTAAATGCCTGATAAACTGTGTTATTACTTAAAACGTGTTATTACTCATTCAAGCTCTGAATTTGCTTAGCTGTGTTATCTTAGGCTATACTTGGTTCATCATTAAAATGAAGAGAAGAATATAGCTGAATTTTTCAAACTAGAAGCAAAAATTAATAATGGATACTCTTTATTTTTAATATTTCAAAAAGGTTGATGAAAATCTTACATTTTATCCATATTATATTTGTAGACAGCAAACACAATATCAATGTTTTGACTTTGTTTAAAATTTCATTAGTTCAGAATAATTAGCAGTTTTATGTCTTTTATTTATAAAAAGAGTGAACAAATCAAGAATTATTTAGTTTTCTAGTAAAATTTTGTAATAGAAAAGTAAAAGAATGAGTTATTGGGGCTGAAAAGTCATTGGAGGAAATGATCTCTAAGTGTTTTATCAGTTTCAGAATTCTCTGATTCTTAGTACATAATTCAGGATTCTTAGTTGCAAGCAACAGAGTACATTCTAGCCAATTACTGAAGAAGGGGATTTAATAAAACAATGGCAGGTACCTCACAGAATCTGTACAGCAGCAAGTAGCAATGACAAAACACATTCTGGGATTCCAAAATACCTTAATTTTGTCATTGTCAGATCAAATTTTCACACAGAATTTCTTGGTTAAAATATATACATTATTTATGTTGATAGCTAATATCAAATTTATATCAACGAGTCATATGATCAATAACAAATTGGAGAAGACTCTCCCTAGCATCATTGCCAAGTGCCAAAGCATTGGTATATTCTGGGCCATTCATCCTGTCAAGGGAATATTGAGATACCTATTCTTCTCTGCATGGTCTCTTCACAACCATTTGCTCTTCTAGACTTTGTTGTTACTCTGGGAATCCAGACAGACATTTATGGCACAAATCTTTTTTGTCCTTTGGTCATCTATTTTCCCATGGGGTCTTTCTAACTCCCTAAGACACAAACCCAAAAATAAAGGCCCAGAATTATTTTTCTCTCTTGTAATCATAATCGTCTGGGCAGCTTGCTTCCACTTTGTCTCTCACATTTCCCCTCATCCCAAATAATATTTTTTCCAATCTGAGTAGGAGTGGTGCTCTACTTCACTTACATGATTCTTCCAAACATTGTCTATGCTCCAGATCTGTTTTAATTCCCCTAAAACAAAAGTCACAAAAGTGGCAGAGGCCAAATTTGACCATAGATTAGCTTTCATTGTCAGGGTAGTATTTTTAAAAGAAATTAAATTGAAAAACTTTTAAGCGGGCTACATATTTTTGACCAAGAAAACATGTTGTAACAGAAACAAACAAAAACCATTTATAAATATTAAAAATATTCATTGTTCATTTGTGCACTATCTTTGACCAGTTGGAAATTATTGGAACCTTCTTCAGGGCTCAACACTAGGCTCTCTTCTCTTTCCCTCTTTGCCGTGCCTTCAGGCCACCTCATCCATTACCAAGACTGTAATCCCCATCTATATCCATCAATTCTCAAATTTATATCTCTGAGCCAGATCTTTGATTTTCAGCCTCTTCTTTGACATCTATGCTTCTATGTCTTGAATATTTTCAAGCCTAACAATTTCAAAGCCAATTGCATGACCACTTTTTCCTGGTCTTCTTCTTTAATTATGCCCTATTTCAGTGAATGATATCATAAGCCTGCTAGTACAAAATTAAGTAAAAGAAAACAAATGAACAAAGAAAGAGTAGAGTCACTCTTAACATCTCTCTCTTCCTCATCCCCTGCATTTATCAATCCAGTTACAAATTCCTTTATTTTTAAAAATATTTTATTTATTTATTTTTAGAGGGGAAGGGGGGGAGAAAGAGAGGGAGAGAAACATCAATGTGTGGTTGCCTCTCATGTGCCCCCCCGGGAACCTCACCCACAACCCAGGCATTCTCTGCTGGGAATTGAACCAGTGACCC
>PVJD01010193.1:0-55717 GCA_004026545.1 Mormoops blainvillei
GACGGGAGTCTTGTGAAAACACCCTCACCGAGTCCCGTAGTCCTGAGCACTCAGCTCGCGTGCGACCTGTGACTCGACCAGCCGGGGACTTGGGACAAGCCGCTCTGTCTCTTTGGAACCGAGGTCAGTGCTCTTTAAAATGAAGTGACTGGACCAGACGGCCTCTCAATTCTCTTCCAGGGCTGAGAGTCTACAATCTCTGGCCAACACTCAGTGACCTTCCCTGTAGGCAGCCCCTGTGTCACAGAGAGTGTCGCAGGGACAGAGAGGGGAACAGGAGTCATCTTCCGACTCCTCAGCATGGCTGGCTTCGCGGGTGTGCTTGGTTTAATGCTCTGCTGTCACTGTGGCAAACTTCTCAGGGCTTCTGCACCAGAAGCCCTGCGTTTTCAGTGTACACAGGACCCTGAAGCTCGTAGCCAGTCGCTGTGACTAATTACAGAAGCTAATTTCCCGTGAGCAACTACAGACTGGCAGAACACTCCCTGGGCTCTTGCAGAGGTGACATGGGGGCGGGGGGTGGGGAGTGACACTGTCCGCAGCCTGTGGGCATCGGAATGGGAGGGCGGTGAGGAACAGGCACTCTGGACGGCCTTGGAATGCTTCTGACCCAGAGCTGCCACCCACTCCCTGCAGCGCTGGTGTGAGGCTGCCACCTGCTGGCCCAGCGCAGGGCACATTCCCAGACGGCGGGCGGGCGGCTCCCTGTGCGGGTCTCCAGACAGGCCGCAAGTTGCTGTCTGCCGCAATTTGACACGCTTCCCGGGGCTTCCTCAGTTCCGTCTCCCAAACTAAACAGAAGTAATACCAAGGCGCCTTTTCTGTCCTCCAGCACAACACCCCACGGCTGCCTTTCTTCGCTCGTTCACACTGCACTGCGAGCTGCGTGTCAAGCGGTCACTGACGGACGCCCCTGGGGAGGGACCCAGGTCATGTGGGGTGCCATCGGACAGAGTCAAGTCCTCAGGAGTGTCCGGGGGGGACCAGCACACCGAGGGCCGAGTATCCCCTTCAGTGCTAACACGTACAGTGATGTCTGCCCAGGGCGGCAGTCACTGGAGAGTTGACAAGAAGCGACACAGGCAGTGGCAGGAGATGAAAACTGCCGGGGTGCGGAGCCAATTACATGAAGAACAGGGCTCAGAGGGTTTCTCTCAGCCTCCTGAGCTCCCACTGGGGCCTCTGTGACAAGCGATCTCTGGAGCCCGGTCTTTAGGGGCATCTGCGTCGGCAGGAAGAGAAGAAGGGACTTAACCTGAGTCAGTCAGTGGTCGGTGGGCAGGACCCTGTGGAGGGAGAGGCGTGGTGGCAATCCAGGGTCAGTGAGGAAGCTCTCCAGGGTCTCCGCCTGGTTCCAAGGCCACGGCGTGGGCAGGGCACGAGTGCGCGCCCAGCCCTTTCCAGGTGGCTGGAATGCAGGCCCACGCTCCCCAGGAAAGGATCTGTGGGCCAGCGAACGGTGCTCTCTGCCGTTCGCTGGGAAATGAGCCGAAAAGTGCTTTAGGGAAAGGAGCGTCCGCCACTGCCATTTCTTCACTTTGTTTCAGGTAGTTTTTTAAACAAGATGGCAAGATAACAAGGGTATCCAAGGCCATAAATGTGACCCAGAATATCTTTGCTTCGAAGCATCCTTGGAACAGATGACCCTGGGCGAGGCTGGCACTCTGTTTTGCCCCCCAGCCTCCACCGAGCGTCCGCCCTGTGTCCCTACAGCACAGCGGGCTCACCGCTGTCACTCCCGTACCCTGCACGCGGTCTGCACAGCTGCCCGCTGCAGTCTGTGCGCTCACCAAGGGCAAGGCCAGGGTCTTAGGTCTGTATGCCCTGCGTCCCTCCGACGTGTAGCACACACTGATCACCGCAGCAGAAGGAACCCATGGGGCCTGCTGGCGGCCTGCACCTCGGCAAGCCAGGCCCCTCCCCCAGGCACCCTGAGCACCCCGCCCACTGTGGGGCTCGGCCGCTGTGCCCTCACACCCGGGCCGCCTGGTGCTGAGCCAGATCATCTCCTGGGCTCACCTCAAGTCGGCGGTGGGCGAGGCAAGTCTGTGTGTCCCTGTGGAGCTGTGCGTCCAGCCTGGGCTAGAGTCTGGAGGTGGCCGTCTGACACTGAGCCAGCAGAAACCCTGGGGCGGCGGGCACCAGGGAGAAGGAGCGGGGCCCCCCCGGAGACGAACGCGGCTCCCGTAGTGCTTCTGTTGCCCCCTGCCTCACACGCCGGTCACGGGGGCTTGCCTGAACACACACACTTGAGAGTCTTTTCATCCCTATTTAGTTCCCAGGACATGCAAAGCCTCCAAGGTACAAAGAGAAAATGGTAAACTCTAAGTAAATAAATGTTTTATCCACAAAACACAGCACTAGTTCAGGTGAAGTTCAGTGCAACTCACACGACCGTACGTGGCGTCTACAAGGAGCCGGGCGTTGCTCAGAGGCCTTTATACAGATCTGCTTGCGCTGACCTCACGATCAACGCGCCGAGAGCTAGTGCTGCAGTCAACCCGCACCCAACAGGCGAGGACATCGAGGGAGAGCGGTTATGTGCCTTCGCCAACGTCGACGGCCAGTGAGTGGCTGGACCAGGATTTGAACCCAAGCTTTCTGGTTCTAGGGTATATGTTCTAGAGTCCAGATTAGATTTTATTTAACATGATCACGTATTTTCAAATTGTCTTTCGAACTATCATCCCACTAATATTTGTTGAATGGTTGTTACACGTGGGCACCAATCCACGTTAGAGACACAAGAGTGGACAAAGCAGCACCCCCAGCCTCATGGAGGCCACACGGGTAGCACATGCGTGAAAGAAGTAAATATGAGCACCTTCGACGGCACGGTGCTGCGGAGAAAAGAAAGCCGGGAAAGGGGTGCGGAGTGCCGGGGCGACATCATGGGCACGAGCGTCCAGAGGGTGGTCAGGGGGGCAGCCTGCGTGGGTGCCGCCTGAGCGGTGAGCTGAGGGAGGGAAGGAACAAGCCACTCCGAGCACATTTTACACGTTCCAGGAAGAGAGGAGCCAGCGTGGCAGCCTGGCACAGGGTGGTCGGAAAGGCCCTGCAGCCACACCGGCAAGCCACACGGACAGCTCAGCCAGCACCCTCGCCGGGCCCGGGTCGGGCTGCCGGCTCAGCAAGGGCAGGGGCACACGGTGGGACCGTGGGACCCACAAGCATGGCCTCCTTGTTCACCGTGCGCGGAGCTCGTGTGGGGCTAGTTTGTGAGATGGCAATGCTGCAAACGTCATAAACATGTGTCCCAGTTTCTAAAGTCGACACACAAACTATTCACCCTGCGGGGGCTGCCGACTGGTGTAGTTAGCATGTCCTGCAGCTGTGGGGTGGGTGTCCCACACGTCGGTTAGGTCTGACGGTTTATGGTGTCATTCCGGTCCTCTTTTCTTCCTGGTCCCTGCGGACGGGGGGTGGGGGGGGCGGTGGTGGGGTTTCCAGCTCTTACTGCAGAACTGTCCATTTCTCCGTCAGATCTGTCCCGGTCTGCTCCCCAGACTGACTCAGGGGTGGCCTGGGTGCGGCCTCTGACAAACTCGTTTCGGGCAGTTTCTGCTCTTTCTCCATGTTTCTGTGGAGGGACAAGGCGTGGAGCTGCCCAGCCACCACGGTGAACAGGGTCTCCTTCTGACCCGGCGGCGCCCGGAGCAGGCGCAGAGCGAACCTGCGTCCCAGCAGGGCACCTACGGGTGCGCGCAGGAAGGCCAGTCCCCGGGAACGCAGGCCGGGGGCGCCGCTGCCGCTCTCGCGGTGCGGGCCGCGGGCCTGGGCACTCGTGGCAGAAACGGTCGGGCGATGATTTTCGCCTCGGCTGCCGCCTTTATTTTCTGACTTGTTTCCAAAACACTTTCTTCCCAACTCCTAAGTCACGTAGTTTCATTGGGGAAATCTGGAAAAGGGGGAAAAGCACGAAAACTAAAAGGGTCTGTGCGCCGCCCCCGGGACGACCGCGGCTGGCAGCCGTCATTCGTGAGGAGCCTGACTCGGGCTAGTGCTTCATCGGCAGCGGCCACCACACGCCACCAACTCGCGTCACACCGCTACCCAGGACTGCGCCTGGGCTCACACCGGCACGTGCACGCTTGGGGGCCCTTAGGTGATTTCATGCCACGTACTGACTAACCTGCAGTCTCCGCCCTCCGTGACTGTCCCTCCAGCACTGTCCAGGGGGACGGAAACAGGTGGCTTGCACTGCTGACGGGCATAATGATATTTCAAGGTTATGCATTTCAACATCTTTGTCATCGACACCTGCCTTCTGATTAAGTAACCCTTGTCCCACTGAGCTGTTTCAAATTTTAGAAAGCAGCAACATGCCTTATTTTAAAATAAAATCTTCCGTGACGCCCTGAAATATGAAATAAAGAAGACGAGCTCTCCCGGCTGCGGTCTGTGTGTCCGGGAGCGGGCAGGGGCGGCGCGGCAGCTTCTGCACAGCCGGTCCTGCTTGGCCTCCGCGACACCTGCCCTTTGGTGCCCGCCCGCGGGGCACTGGCACATGTACCAAGGCGGCTGGAAGAAAGCGCACGTTGTCACCTTGCTGAGAAGGCCCCTGCGAGATGTTCACCACATACCTTGCCATCAAAATAAAGAACAAATTACTCTGGATTCACGCGGCCACCCCAGGTTAGACCCAGGTCATCGCCCCCTGGGCGGCTGGCAGGCCATCCTGAAGGTGACCTTAGTAAGGACCCCCCACCCCGGGGCACTCCCCAGGTCCCGGACGCAGACACTCTCAAGAAGCAGACAGCTCTTCCCAAGACCATGGAGCAAGAAACTTCACCTCCACCTACCTTCTCCCCCTGTTGGGTCTCCCTACTCCCTAAGGGAAATAAAAAAGGCGAAAAACCTTCCCCTTAACAAAGCCTCCCCTTCCTTTAGTCATGGGTTAAAAGGCTGCTTGGAGCTTGCTTGTCTCAGTCTACCCCATTTTCCCTCTGGTCCCACCGTGGGCTCCCCCAAACTGTGTCTCACTCTTAGGCACTTGGCCTCATACTGCTTTCTCAACAGGTCAAGCACAGACCAGACCCCCTCAAACTGGGTTCCCTAAACCCGGCCATGTGAAGCGGTCGGCCTGATCGCTGGCAGGACCAAAAAACCTAATTTCTGCTGCTGCCAATGGAGGATTTGGTGGGCTCCAGAAAATGGATCTACGACCGAGAAAACAACACACTCTTCTTCTCCTTTTTTGGTGAGTCAACTGGACACACACACAAAAATACCTTCAGAAGCTCAAGGGCTGGGCCTGCTCAGGTAAAGACACCAGAAGGGAGTTTCTCCCTTCGCGCTGGAAACAGGCTCGGCCCGGGCCGGCCCCAGGCGGCGAACCGAGGCTTAGGCAGCGGCTCCTTGTGGTTTGACTCCACAGGTGGCATCCTCAAGCCTCTCGTGGAGGTCACAAGTGATCCGAGCACGGACTCTTAAGGCATGGACACTTGCCAAGTCACGAGATGTTATGTGAGGCTCACAAGCCCCCGCCATGCAACCTTGGGTAGCTCACTGGCTCCCCTAATTAGCTGCCAAAGATCAGAGATGACCTGAGGGTAGACCAAAAATCCGGACTAAGTTGGTCAGGTAACAAAACCAGGCCTTACAGTCACCCAGGCCTAACTGCAGGCCTTGCTCATGTCAGGCATTTCACAGCCTGTTCTGTTCCTACAGGCAGACAGCAATACACGGAGGGTGGTGACGTGCAGAGGCCAACACGACAGGTGACAAGGCACACCACTCCCCAACCTGCTGAGTCACGCACAAGTGCCTTTCTGATCTCGTCCACGAACACCACTGGCCTTTTCATCTCATGTGATGATAAAGCATGTAAAGGTTCCCACCTGGATGGCTAGGACAGCGTGGACTCAGATTCCTCACACGCTCTGTCACCAGGTACTCCACCTTAAACGCCAGCCAAATTACAAACCTGGGCCCCTTTGTTCTTCACGTGGAGCCACATAAACACGTTGGACGAGACGTGAGAGGAAGACGGGGTGTGCATCGCCTTCCTTGGGTCTTGCCGGGGCGTGACCCTTTCCCAGGCTTTGGAGCGTACCAGTGGGGAAAACAGGTCTAAATCTCTCCAGAGTAACAACAGACCAAGAGTTCGACGTCACTCTGCAAACCCTGGCAGCCCTGCGACCGCTCAGAAGGGGTCAGCCAGCGCAGCCTCTGCTGTGCTCCCGAAGCGCCTCACCCGGACCAGGCACAGCCGTGAGGGAGGGACCTGGGTGACCACAGGTGAGGGATGCTGCCGCCGTGTACATGCTGGGGACGAGGAGCTGCTAACCGGCACCATGTGAAGGACAAGATCGACACTCTCTATCCGATAAATGAGCCTCAGCCATGTGACAGCACTGACCTGTCCCCAGGTGAGAGATGGATTTAATGGGTTACACGGAAATAAGCTCAGATTTGTGGTTTTGTTTACTCATCCTCAGTCTAATCTGTGTCTTTGCAGGTCCCTTGCCACTTAGCCGCTAACCAGTCCTTCTGTCCACAGCCACCAATTCAGGTGTTAAGCGAAGCATCCTATCCTGGGAGGCCTCAGACAAGGGAAATGAAGTTCAGAGTATTTCACCCCAAACTATGCCACTTTGGCAGGTTGACTGTTTTGAGTTCAATGCCATTTGAGAACCAGTAGGTGCCCAGAGGGCACTCGGACCTTTCTTTTTCCTCCTGAAACAGGGAGACAAAGTGCCCTCCTGGACCAGGTGGAACAGAAATATTCCCGTCGGCAGGGATAAGGCTTCGGGATGAGGATTCTACCAAATAAGCCTTATGCCCTTGCACAACTTAGCACCACCGGAAGCCCTGGGTCTCATTTGTTTATCGTGTAAAAGGTATATAAGCTCTCAGCTCTGGTCATCTCTCCAGGTCTTGGTTCTCTTGTGAAGGTTCTCCTGTGCACGCAAAAGATGAATAAACTTACATGCTCGTCCGTTAACCTGACTAATGCTGCTTTTAATTCTGGGGACCCAAACAGGGTAGAGGGGCTTTTGCTCGCCACTCACTTTCCTTCTCGATGCACTCGGACCGTGCTGGGGTCACTGCAGACCCCGGGATTACTCGCAAATTCACGCCCGCGAGGTGCGTGCAAAACTCTGTCCTCCGCCCCTCAGAAGCTCGCGCTGGTCGGGATGACTGGCACCTCATTACCAAACGTGCCAGGGAAGGCACAAAACCCACCGCCTGAAAACCCGGTGCGGCGACCCTAAGGGCCCTCGGGAAAAGGAAGGCGGGGCACCCGGGGCGCGCCAGGCTGGAGCCGTCACCCGCCGGAATGGGAGTGAGGGGGGCTTCCGGTCCCGCCGGAGGGCTTCCTCCAAGGAACCTGACGAGCCGGCTTTCCGCCCGGAGGCGGCAGGCGGCAGGCGGCGGGCGGCGGGGCGGGCCCGCTTTCTCGGCGCGGGGCGGTGGCCGCGCAGCCCGCCGCGCTGCCTGCCGGCGGCCACGGATACAGCGGGCCGGGGAGGCGCCTGCGCGTTGGGAGGTTGCGGGGCGGGGCCGGCCCACTTCCGGGGCGGGGCACGCGGCCGCCCATGCGCAGCCGGTGGCCTCGGACGGCTGTCTGGCCCCGGGAAGGCGGAAGTGCGTGACCTGCCAGGTTTCCGGCTGCGGGGGCTGCGGCGCGGCGGGTGCGCGATGGAGGGGCGCGCGGCGGCGGGAGGCGGCCCGGACGGGCCCCGGGAGCGGGCGGGCCCGGGCGACGCGGCGAGGCCGCAGCAGAACCACCAGGTGCGGCCTGCGCCCGCGGCGGACCGGCTGCCCAAGCAGTGGTACTGGCTGGACCTCTGGCTGTTCCTGCTGTTGGACGTGGTGCTGTTCCTGTTCGTGTACCTGTGGCCGTGGTGAGAGCTGCGAGCGCGGGGCGGCGGGGACCCAGGCTGCGGAGAGCAGGTGCTGCCTGGGCACCTGGGCGGGGCTCTGGGAACAGGTGTGCGGCAAGCGGGGCTTCCTGCCTCTGTCCGATGGCTCGGAATGAAACAGCCGGGTTTGTGCACCTTGCCGCCCCGAGACACGAGAGGTGATGAGCGTCTCGGAGCTGTCGTCATGACCACCGGGGACCCGGGGTGCAGTGAGGCCTGAGTGGCAGTAACTTACCTGCGCGGCTCCGAAGCCCTCGTGCCTGCCCAGCGCCTGGAGCAGGCGCGGGCCACGCAGGGGTCTCAGGCGCCAGCTGTAATTTGCCAGGGCTGCCGTTTCAGCGGACGTCAGCGCTACCCTGGGGCGCGTCCACACACACCCGCCCGTCCCGAGCACCAGCGGACTCATCGCACAGCCCCGTAGGTTCCGCCGGCGGATCCGGGCTCCCCGAGCTCAGTGCCACGCACTCGGGAGAGTTCTGGCAGCGGAAAAGGGCCCGGAGCCTGGAGAGGCAGCCGGAGGGAGGCAGGGCCAGGAGGAACTGGGGGCGGAGGGGCCCAGTGGGGAGAGAAGCAGGGGGCCAAGGAGGCGCCTGGGGAAGAAAAGCTTGCAGCTCATTAGACTGGAAAAGGCTACTTGGGCTTTGGAGTGATTTATTCACAGGTGAACTCTCAACCGTCACGCCGACGAACTGGCACTCCTGATAGGCAGTTGCGTCGTCTTTCCCCACCTTTGCCGAAGGTTTGGCAAAGATTTGAGCATAAGCTCGGATCTGAGGTTCCCTTCGTCTGATTTCTTGGATCTGTGGCAGGTTAGGAAGAGGAGTGAGAGGAGCGAATGGAAGAGTTGGGTCTTTGTAAAGGGAGAGTTTTCATGCTTCTCCACCTCCCCTCTTTTTTGTAGAGACATACCTCAAGTATTGTGATTTTTTTTTTTTTAATGACCTGAATTTTCAGCTCTGGGTAGAAGACAGGTTTTCAATGAATAGTTCAGGCTGTTTTTCGCTCTTCTCAATATGTCAAGTCATTAGGAATAGGCTAGTGACTGAAACAGTCGATTTCCGAAGTTGGCATAAGGTATTATGGGAAGAAAAATGAAACATTGTTGACAAATACTCGTGTTTTACAGATGGACTGCCTGATACGAACATTAAGATGCTGGCTCCTGGACTGGATTCTGAAAAATGACAACAACTTCTTGAACAAAGCAGACAGACAGGGTTGGGCAACAGAATTTCAAACTCTAAGGGAACTTCCTCTTATCTTACACATTTGTGACTCATTCAGGGACTCTATTAAATGGGCAATGATCTCACCTATTCACAGCTAAGTTCTTAAAACTAGACTCTGATTCATGTTTTAAAACTTTTTCAAACATCTGATGGCTTCACAGAAGCTGAATTAAAATGTGTATTCATCATGAACTACAGGGATGTCGTTAACATTTTAAGGTTGACCAGGGTTTAGCACGGTGCAGATAATCCGGTGAATTAATAAGCTGAAGTATCTCAAAATAAATTACTCAAAAGTGAAGGACAGATTTCTGTGAAAAGAAGTTGAAGGATGTAGAGAAAATGCAGATCTACCAAGCGCTGGCCCTCCCTGGGCCTCTGCCGTGGCTGCCAGACCAATGCGATCTCTGGGAAGGTGTGCGACACCCGGCACTGGAGCGGGCCGAGGTGCAGGCCTCCCCACCCCAGCGCTTCCCTCTCTTTCTTTTAAGCTCTTAAACTCCCTAAAATAAGATGGTGTGTTTCAAAGCTATTTTTTATTATATTGGGGTTGCATTAAGAATGCTTATGACCAAATCATGTTTATTTTTACAAGTTCTGTAACTTAACTATGGTATTTCAGCAAAATCAGCAGATTTACTCATTCAACAACTATTTGAGCTCTTAGTATGGGCCAGGTATAGCTTAGGGTTAAGGTGAAACCTGGGACTACTTTTGGAGGATTTTATCTGTCAACTACAAGGTGGACCATTGTGCCTTCCAGGGACTGTCGCATCTGTCTGAAGAAAACCTTTAGGCAAAGGTGGGAGCATCCAGAGGAACAGAACTGGGGTTTCCTGGAGGGTTCCCCACACTGTGTGAATGGCTGTCATGCTGCTTGCTAATTGTGTCCAATAAATCTACATTGTACAGCTAAATTTGGTCTGACTTGCACTTGACATTGTGACAGGATGAACAGTTCTTATACAGCTTAATATTAAGTCACACACAAAGAGTTAACGATCACACTGCCTTCTGAGCCTAAAATCTGTCCATGACCACAGGTGTGGAGTATTCTGAGCATTTGTAGTGCAGGGAAGGTGGCCGGACCCCAGGGCTAGCTCACACCTGTAAACAGCATACAAAATAGTGGCCGTGTGAGGGCGGTCTTCCCTCCAGATGTTGAATAAGAATCGGCCCCCCACCAAACTGCCACTTCAGGCACAGCGGCTGCCATAGTGCCCATCCTGACACCCTGCCAGCTTTCACATTTGCACACTGATAAATGGCCCGCCAAGAAAAGCTGACAGAAATAAAGACGTCAGAAGAATGGCCAGCAATGTGATTTTAATCTGGTAAATTCTACAAAAGTAAAATGGCCGTCTCGAACGTTTGAAATGAACTGGCTGACCAGGAACTGCGAGAAGTCTGTCGGGGCCTCTCAACCTGAAAATGCTGGGACGTGAAGTGCTCGATGACCGAGCCCCTAAGTGGCATGGGACTGCAGTCGGCACATTAGGGCCAGTGAGGGCATGTGATGCAGAAAGTGCTCCGGGGGAAGGGTCCTCAAACTATGGCCAATGGGCCAAACCTGGCCCACTGCCTCCTTTTATAAGGCCTGTCTGTGAATGAAGAATTATTTTTACATCTTAAAATGACTGAAAAGAATCAAGACCATTTCATGACATGTAAAAATGGTATGCAATCTCAAGTTTCAGCGTCAGAGTTTCACGGGAACCATGTGTGCTTCCGCACCGCTCTGGGGACCTGGGGGCTGCTTACTAGAGATGCTGTGACCCACCAGCCTACACTGCTTACCGCCTGGCTTGTTACAGAGGGTCGGCCAACTCCTGGAGGAGCCCTGCTCTAGACTCCACTGCGGAAACGTTTTCTGGTCAGCAACAGTCTCGGCACCCCTGGACTTTCAAATGACTTACATGTCTTATAAAATACATAATCCACATGGGGGGAGAGGAAGCCACAGTTCATGAAGGCAACGAAAAGTCCAACCATATTAACTTAAAGATCAGTTTATCAAAAAAAAAAAAACAAAAAAAAACTGATTTCACATGAAAATAGAATATTTGGAAGACAAAAGTACAATATTTTGAACATTATAATTGGTTGCATTATTTCAAAAGTTATCTCAATAAGTTTGTAACCAGAAGAAAATACCTATAAAAATAAATAGGCACCCCCCAAAAACAATTTTTTATGTGAATCAGTTACTAAATATGCATTCAAACTACTTGGAGTGTCGAATCAACATACAAACGAATGTTCAGTTTCTAGTTAGTACTATTACATGATTTGGGAGGTTTCAATGGGACAGTACTTTAAAAAGAACCCAAACAGGATGTGTCTAATTGATGTTTGCAACTCAATTGTGAGCTGAAAATACAAATCTATGAGACTGCTGTTAAATACCAGAAATTAGTTTAACTGTTTCAAATATTACATTACAACTGGACATCTTGACCAAACAAAATAAACAAAAAAACCTACACAGAAAGTTTTCAAAAGCTATTAAAAATACTTGAAGGAAGCCCATTTTCTAGTATTTTATAATGTTATAAAGCAATATTTCTATACACTGGCATTTCAAACACAATTTTACAAAGTTTACAGTATTTACAAATGTTCCATACTGAAAGTTATGTGAAAAAATAAGCTTTCTTAAAAGATAAAATTTAATTTAGTTGATATTCAAGTATTTCTAAATTCAGAGAAAGTGATAATCACTGTTGTAGTTAGGAAAGGCTATTAAAAACTTCTCTTCATGGAAGACAACTTTGACCAAGATTCAGGAACTGGGTAAAGTTAGACTTTTATAAGCAATTCCTTTCTCTTTGTCTAGAAGTATGTTTAATCGTTTACATTTTGGAATATTTTAACAATTTACAGAACTGGCCAAAACATTAAATTAGTAATTTGTTTATAGAATTACCAGGTTATATTTACAGACTTTATCCATTGATAAATGCAAGGAAAATTTTAATTCTGTAATTCTTAATTCTCTGGAATGGACAGTATAAAACTGGTCTAAGCCACAATTGGTTTACCAGCTTAGTACAAAATAAAATGACAACTAATGAAATAAGGCAATTAAAGCAACATTTTCACCCTTGTCAGGTCATCATAACGGGAAATACCTTTATTTTACTTAAAAGTAAAGCCCTCTCCATGACCGTGAGGGTAAATTGACATTTCATTAAAATTAAACCCTCTCATGAAAGGCAGAGATTTTATCTAGAAACCCAGAAAGATTTTCAGATTCAAGACTCAGATATGCCCCCATGGGCTGACACCCCACCAGCAGGCGAGGGGCCAGCAGGGAGCACGTGGGGGCAGGGCGGCTCCCACGGGCAGGGCACCTGGCTAATTGCAAACACTGGGCGTCGGCAGCCCAAGGTAAACCAGACCAAAATAAAAACCTTTCACATTTCATATAAAATTAGACAAATGTAACATGATAAATAAATAGACTTAAGTACTTTAACTATTTTTAGCTTACCTGTCTTAAGTAATGTCTGTGGATACACACACCAGTCAAGGCCTCATTTTTGCTCACCAGGCATCTTGAAGATGGAAATTCCAGGAGCAAAACTAAGCTTCTGTTCAGACCTTGCGAATGGAGTTTAAAAACGTCTTTATCGTTAAGGCTTTCCCCCCCAAATGCTGTCAGTTCCACGGGTGGACACTTTCTGAGACATGCGGGACGCACGCGGCCGGCCACTCCCAAGGCCAGGGAGCCGCGCATGGGTGCGCTTCCCAGCGCGCCTGCGTCTCCCACGGCCGGCGCGCCACTGCCACGGTCCCGGCACAGTGTGCGCGTCCACGCGCGCAGTGCTGGCCAGTTTGCCCTCGGTGGCCCACTGACCACAAAGTACACGGGCAAGTTCTATTCCCGCTCAACTGCAGCGCAGAGCAAGCGACCTGGCACGCTCCGGCTTTCTACTTTCCGAGGGAGGCCAAGACTGTTTGAAGGGGCTTCTGAGCACCCCCAAAAGCCAACTGTCCCAGAAAATACTGAGGGAACGTGAAAGGGCCCAGCAGCTTTAACATTCCAGAGTGCACGTCGCCTCTCCCGCCGGGTTCGGCCGGTCTGGGCCGCCTGCAGGGCCCCGAGAGCCGCATCCCTGGTCACCGGCCTCAGGGCGGCCCAGGCTGGCCTCTCCGCTCGGGCCCCGTGGGCGGCGCTGCGCCCGGGCCGCCTTCCCCTGGAGACGCTGCGGCCTCTTGGCAGGAGCCTGTGAGCTCCAGGAGGCCGAGCCTGGGCCGCTGATGGTACTTCAGTCGGTACGTGTCGGTCATGCAGCTGTCGACGGAGAAATAAGTGGTCAGCGACACAGGCTCACTCGCGCAGGTGGCCCCAGCGCCCACGGGCCCCCTGGAGGAGGAGGGCCCCGCGGGCTCAGGGTCCCTTGCGCACGTCCTCACTTCGGAGCCCGGCTCACAGGCGAGGTCCCCACGGGGCTGCGGGGCGCCAGCAGACAGGGCTGCGGACGCCTCTGGAGGCCTGGCCTCGTCCTTCTCCGACGGGGGCACGCTGGGGACGGCGCACTTTTTTGGTGGTAGAGGGGGCGGAGGATTCTGGCAGAGGAGCTTTGGCACCGGGGCAGTGTCAGGCCTGCAGGCGGCCCGCAGCCCGCGGTTCCCACAGGTGGGGCCCTCTGAGGGGCAAGGCTCGGAGGGACAAGGCTGGGGGGCTGGGTCCGCCTTTGGCCCCGTGGCAGTCCTCCTGGGTGGGAGGGCGGCCTCGCCACCCCTTCTGCTCCCAGAAGCAGGGCGGTCATCAGTGTGAAGGGCGAAGCCTGTCCCCTCCGCGTCCCCGGCGCTGTCCAGCTGCTGCCCCTCTGGGCGGAGGGTGAGCTCTCCAGCCGCCCGGGCCTTGCGGGTCTGCGGGCTGGACCAAGGGAGTAGCTTCCCGCTGGCGTCCAGCGCCGGTGACCTGGAAAATGAAACAAACCAAGTTACCGCACCACAGGCCAACATGCAAAACTGAAGGAAATGCAAACATCTGTCCAATTTAACCCCCCATCACACAGCTTATGTAGTTTTTGCAACATAACAGAAATGGAAGATGCTTGAAACCACTGACGTTTTACACTCTCGGACTAAAATCTTTATGGCAGAATATGTGAACACTTGCCAGAAACACCTGTCACTACCAAAATCAAATTTCCAATAATTAGAAGTGTGATTTAAAAAAACTAATTTCAACTTACAAAACCTGAAATTACATTTATTTGTGATAAACTGTAACACAGACTTAGGATGATGTTACCAGCAAACACTTCAATACCCTAAACTACTTCCCGACCAACATTACAGAGTAAAGGACAGTGAGAGAGGCACTTTAATCTTGACATATAAGGATAGTATAATTTAAAATAATTTAGTTAACCAAGATTACGTCTATTTAGGTAGTGATTAACTTTGAAACTGAGGACAAATGACATCACATTGCAAGTGGTTCTTCCTCATCTGATTATTTTTATCACGTCAGTGACACGGAATTCGCTTAGACATAAGAGGTGAAGCTTTGCTAGGTACGCAGGAGCTATGTTCAGATTTCAGCTCCCTTGCTTTGGGCAAATTACTAAGCCCCCAATTTTCTCTTTTGTAAAACACCATCTACTTCGTAAAAACGCCTTAAGGCCTGTGGGCCTGCCTCCTGCAAACGGCCCCAAAATACAGGCTTCGAAATCCGTGGACTCGCAGCTCTTTGTAGCAACAAGTGTTTATGCTTTTCTGGTAAATAAAGAATTCCTCCAATACATGCACTTAAGAAGAAAGATTTTAATATTTCCAAATATCTTTGGTTACCTTTTCCCCAAAAGATTTTTTATCTGTAGATGTGATTCTGGATGGAACTCCTGAGATTTACAGCCTACCTCCAAGTTCTTGGATTCTTTTCTAAAACCTGAGAAGAGGAGGGAGAAAAACAAAATTATTTAAATTCTTCCAATTAACAAACAAAAACTAATTCTGCCAGACTCAGCTTAAATAAAATCTCTTTTCTGACTCCACACAGAATGAATGGCTGTTTCCTCAGTTTGTTATCACTGGGAAGTGTCAGTGATGCCTGAACAATGCCGTCCACACTGGGGCCACCCGACGGCCCCTTAGGTGAGGGGTACAGTGCAGAAGGGGCAGAGGTCCTGCATTTGAAGCCTGCTGGCGGGGACTGGAGAATGGAGTCACTGCTGATCTTCTGGTAACTTGAAAGAAGCCTCTTGGCCCCTCCCCCTCTCACCTTCCTCACATACGTAACAGGTGGCAGCATCTATTTCCCTGCCTCACATGAAGGTCGGCGCGGTCGCCTGACTTAAAATGAGTGGGAGGGTGAGTACAGCAGGTAAAATGTTGCACCGCCACCTCTGACCAGCTACCACTCACTGACTGCCGGTTGGAGCTCTAAGAGGCTGATAGTAATCACTGTATTTAATCTCCAAATTGAAAGCCATTTTTACTCAGAAAGATGATAAAGTGTGGTTATTCACACTTGGTTACCGTTTTCTACCTCGGCAGAAATTTTCTTGAAAATTAGAAAAGTGAATATAGGACTTCGAGAGAGAAGCTGGCAGTATTCACTGCCCATGAAGAAAGTCCAGCTTATAGAGGAAAGAAAGAATTGTGGAAAACTTGCAGTTACCACAAGTTTTGCAGCTTCCCAATAATTATAAAGACCTTTGCTAATATCTGTGGTGATATTAACAAATGTGGTTTTAAAAAATATAAGGAAAGTATGAACTGAGGATATATGATGTTATAAAATCAGACGTGACTAAAGTCAGTCATTCTTTAAAAAAATCAATATTTAAAATTTTAGTTTTGAATGCTTAATACAGCAAATATTGATAGCTATGACTATAAAAACAAAAGGCCTTTGAGGTCTTCAATATTTTTTAATAGTATAATGATTATGAGGTTAAAAAACTTGAAAACCACTGCTCTCACTGATGAAAAGATAGCTCTTTCTAAAATCTGTCCGGGCTGTTCTGTGAGACAGTCCCCATTTTACACCCAAGGAAGCATGGTGGCCTTGCAATGCTACACAGCTGGTAGGCGACAGCAGTCACACAACTGAGGCTGAACTCCAAAGCCAGGGCTCTGCCCCCGACCCCAGGCCCCTGCGCAAGTGCCGCTAACATACGAGGTCGTCAGGCGGCGTTTCTGTCTGACGAAGCGAGGCCATTGGTTGAACATGAAGTCACACGATACACTCCAACGTGCCAATGCTCGCTGAGGATAACCACACGCGTGAATGAGCTTGAACTCCCACGGATCGCCCAGACTCTGTGCAAGGCTAAGGCGCGTTCCCGTGCCCCGAGTTTAGATGACCTGTTCACGGGCCCATTTCTCTCAGCTTCGTCTCATTCTCGTGCAACCAAGCCCTCTAACTGAAGGTTAGAGAAAGCGAAATCAAAGGCATTAAAGCAGAAACTTTATTTTTTAAACAATAGGGAACTTGATCGCAGATACCCTTTTTGTCCCTGAATTGAGCTTCTGGGTATATTTTTAAAAACTACCCTGTCACTCAAAATTTAAGTGGAATTCATAGTTGATCAAAACACCTACCTATTACCCAACCAAAAAAAAAAAATCTCTATTTGATTTTGACCAGATCCTACAAATCAAATCTTGAAGCAATTTCCAAGAAAGACCTGCATAACATGCATGAGTTTAATACCACATGCGCGCCGCCGCTCGCAAGTACACGGCATCCGCACCTCCCAGGGCAAAGCTGAGACAGGAGCAGGAGGGAGCCGCATCGTTTCAGGGTGAACACAGCCCACGAGGCTGCAGGGAGCTCGGTGCTGGGTGGCCTCTTCCCTTTGTGCGGCAATTTCCCCAGAGGCTGTCTCAGCACCCAGCACACAGCACAGACTTTCACTGAAAGTCTGCTGAGTGAAAAAACAGCAGCATGAAAAACAGACTGTTTTCCTTCCTGCTGTCACCCCCACCTCTGTCCACCCTGCTCCCAACCCAGGGACCCAGGGCCAGGTAAGCATAAACTGAGACCAACTCTTCTTAACCTTCCCCACCTGCTCCAGGCCTCCCGGTGCCACTTTAACACAACCTCACAGGCACCGGGCGGGACCGCAGCCCAGGCGGTTGCCGGTCAGCTTCGCACGCTGCCCGAGGCTCCACAGCTAAGCCCCTCTCTTGACAGTTTATGGGTAAAAAAAAAAAAAAAGTCATGTCGAAAAGAACCTTGATAATTTTTCAACTTTTAAAGCCCGAAAATTTGTAAGTTTAAGTTACATTTATAATTTTCCACCCACTCTGATTTTAACTTCAGAATGTTAATTTTACTTTTTAACTCATTCATTAACTTCAAGTTTACGATACTCACGAACTCAACAAAAGACGCTTAGGCCTTAGTGTTGTTACTCCTGGCAGAGCAGCCCCCGCAGGCAGCAGGAGGCAGCAGCGGCTCTGTAAATGCGTTTGCAATTTCAGTATCACTGTGGCAGGCATTCGACCAAGAGGCCTGACTTCAGAATTCCAACCAACTTAAAAATAGACGTGTTATTTTTCTCTTCTGCTGACACAGACATCCATGTGTCTTTACTGGGAATTTTGGCTCCAGGTTCTTTGCAAATCTAAAATAGGCCGATTTTAACACCTGGCACAGAGATACCCCAATATCAAGGCAAGAGGCTTTAATGAGTAATAATGCTAATTTTGATTCTGCATATGAAAATACCCAAAGCCCAACAGCCAAGGAACCAAAGTATATACTTCCTCTGAACAGGCGGCCTGAGTCCGAAACAGACTCAGGGAGCAACCCAACGAAACGGCTGGCAGAGGCCTCGTCGCTGGCTCGGGTCGCACGGGGAGAGTTCAGAACACAGGACTACAGTCACAAAGCCTGCACGGCCAAGAGCCGTGACATGATTGATTTACAATAAGAAGACATTTAAGTAAAATTTGAATACTCAAAGTCAGAAAACTTTCACTGGATAAAGATGCTGGCTAAATTTACCCTGCACGAGAAGCAGACACTTCAATAACGCTCTGAAGTAACCAGATTTGGGGGTGACACAAAATTAAAAGGCAGAATTGGTAACTTCTTTTCTCACTGGAATTATAATTTGAAGAAAACACAAATAATGCCATTTTCCTACAAATTAAATTTCAATACTGAAAGTTTATGGTTTTGAAACACACACAGATACACATCTCCGTGGTGCTGGGACCACGGTGCCAGAGAAGCCGCTACGTGGAACGCCCTGCTCCCACAGCCTGACACGCCCCGAGAAAACAAGTCCAGTGCGCGCAGGGGCAAAACCCACTTTAGAAGCGCCTCCTTCCCGTGATGCCCTTTAGAATGCATGTATTTAAATGAAAACACTATGCAGTTTGCAAAAACAAAAAATCTCAGAGAAAATAATCAAACTTCGGCACATGTACAAACTCTTCCATTAAATTTTTTTCATTTACTAATTCTAGGATTTAACAATATTAAGGGGAGTCTATTTCACTCCGCAAAGTGGAAGCAGACTTTTTTGTAGGAAGGAATCCAGGGAGCTAACAGATTTTTGAGCACCGGTGAGGTTCCATCTCCGAGGTCCGGACCCTCAGCCGGCACTGACCCGCCCTCTGCCAGGACCTGAGGCCGGGAGAAGCACTGCGGGTGCCAAAGCCAAGGGCAGGAGTGTCTGAGAGCCCTCACGGTCCCTCTGCGATGGGCGGTGTATAATCCGTCATGTCCTACCACGCACTGACGTCGGCAGATGACCTCGGCTCCTAGAATGGAGCCCACCGGGGAGGAGGCCTTCACGTGTCCCTTCACGTGTCCCACGGGCCTTGCACACGCAGCGGACCTGCCGCTCCCCCGCCGCCCTCCCAAGCCCGTCTCTCTGCCCCTCTGTTCCTCCTCACTCTCGCGCCGGGCCTGCTCCGCGGTCACCGCCCGGTCCTCGCATGCTCACACCCTGCCCTCCTCCTCACCCAGGTGACCCAAATGCGAAACGGAGCCCTCGCGCCCTTCCCCTCCGCAGGCGCTGCCACCTGGCTTGTCCCCGCGGAGGTCTGCGCAGGCCGCGCTAAAGCCGCCGCTTTACCTCTGCTTGCTCTCTAGTCCACTGTAAGGAACTTTTCGTTTTTAAGTAATTTCATGTGGTTCAGAGAAGCTGAAGATTGAAACTAGTACCAAGAAAGACTGCGTATCCCATGGCTTTTCGGAGCCATCTGAGAGTAAGGGGCCAACAGCATAGTCCTTTTCTTCGAAACACATCACTTCCTTCTCCCTCTCGCTGCTGCTCCCAGTGTCCTCTAATGCCACCCTCACTGTCTCTCTAGTGACTGGCCACGCGGACTGGCGCTGCCGGCTCCTGCCGCCGCCTCCTCTGCACGCGTTTCCCTTCGGGGGCTCCCCACCCCCTGGTCCCCCGTGACACCCTCTCCTGTGTCCTCTCCGCCTCCCCAGCTACTCCTCACACCTTCCAGCGTCCCAGGCTCACCTCTCTCAGCAAACCCACGTGGCTTCCTCAGTCTGTTTTTGCCCTAAAATCTCCGGTCCGCCTGAGTGATGTACTTACTGCATATCTATGTCATTCAATCCCCGCACATGCTGACGATTTCCAAACACATACTCTCTCCTGGGTGCTAGGCCCTCGTTCCTAACTGCCCAACAAATCTGCTGATCAGGCCCGGGGAGGGGCACACACCACAGAGTGGGCACGGTGGCAGAGCCAAGGGCCAGGGCAGAGCTACAGCGGCAGGCCGTGGCGGTTATGGAACAGTGAACTGCAGCTGATGTGATTTTTGTATTTCAGCGAAAGTGGCTACAGAAAACCACAGTAGGATACCCTGCACTCCCGTTAGGACGGCAGCAATCGAAAAGCCAGACAGAAACGCCTGTCGGGAGACGTGGGGAGGTTGCCACCCCGCCCCACACCCCCCGCACCGGCGCTGTGGGTGGGACTGGAAACTGGCATAGCTGCCAGGATGGGCGGTTTCTCAAGAAGTTAACACGGAGGGACCAGAGGGTCCAGCAACTATTCCCCGGGTCCATTCTCAAAAGAACTGACACAGGGCTTTCAGATCTTTGTCCACCAAAGTCCACAGTGGCCAAAAGGTGGACATGCTCCCAGCAGTCCAGCAACAGACGGACGGCTGGGCCAAGTGCATTCTGTCACATGTGGGAGGGTCAGTCAGCCTTAAACAGGGGTGAAATCTGGACACAGGCTACAATATGGATAAACTCTGAAGACGTTACACTAAGTGAAATGAGTCGCAAAAACACAGGTACTGTTCAATGCCACTTATCTGAGGCCCCTGGAGCAGTCACGTCCCAAAACAAGAAAGTGCAGGGGTGGTGGCCGGGGCTGGGGAAGGGGAAGTGGGCAGGGAGTGTTTAACGGGGACAGAGCGGCAGTGTGAGAGGACAAAGGCATCTAGAGATGATGGTGGTGTGACAGTGGTGACCATGAACATGCTCAACGTCACTGAACTGTCGCATAAAAAACGATTAGGATGACAAACTTCCTGTGTATTTTACCACAAGAAAAATGATCTCGGGGGACCCCGGTCTGCTCCCCGCTTCGGTGGGAACACTCCCTGCCACGCGCTCCCAGCCCCCGCAGGAAGCCAGCTGCATTTTGTGCGGAGTCCTGGGCCTGCAGTGACTGTCCAGCTCACCAATGGGGGCTGCTGGTCTCCGGCCAGCCCTCCGCTCTTCCTGTGATACTTGCTTACCAGGCTTTTATCAGATTTTCAAACAGGCGAGACATTTTATGGGAAAGGAAAGTTATTTCCTTAATAGCAGTGTTTCCTTCTGATATTACGCCCTTTGAGGAAAACAAAACAATTCAGCACTTAGCCACACTCAGTCAGCAGCCTGAACAAGGGTCTCCACAGAAGCCGTGAGGCTGATAAAGACTAAAAGCAAACTTTAAAACCTGTTTTTCACAGCATTTTTATTTTGAAAAATGAAAGCCCTTTTAATCCTCTGAATTAAAACATTTCTACACCGTCCATGACTTCAAGCTCGGTGACCCCCTTGCTCATGGTCCCCGCGACCCCTCTCCCCGGGGGCCGCCCAGCGGCCCTCCCCAGCTCCGCACGCGCCCAGACACCGACTGCCCTTTGCTTCTGGTCGCTTCTCCTCCCTAACACGTCGCCTGTAATAATGCGGCACCATTAACTACGGTCCCCAAACTGGACGTTCCCGCAGGCCGCTCGCCAGTGCCCCATTTCATCCTTAACCTTGGGGCAGCGCTAGGGCCTCCCACCCGCTCCTGGGTCTCTGGCAAGCGGCCCCATCCCACCCTCTGAAGCCGGGCCTGGCCGAGAGGCTGGCCTTGGCCGATGACACGCGAGTGGGAGTGCGTGGAGAACTGACCTGTGCTAGGTTCTCCTCCAACCCTCCCCCGTCCATTCTGCATAATCAAAGGCATCTGCGCCCACCAGTTTGGGCCTCCATGGTGGCCAGGAGGCAACAGCACGCTGACCTCTGCTGGACGTGCACCGCAAACAAAACACAGGCCCGCGTCAGGACACTGAGGTTTTGAGGTCATAACCACTGTCAGGCCCAGTGAACCCTTCCCCTCCCTGAAACAGTCGCCCCGTCCTCCCAAGGGCTCCAAGCGCTGGCTCTCCCGCCCCGCCCTCGTCATGCACAAGCCTGCAGTCCCAAGGCCACTCTCAGCTGCTATACTTGCGGTGCCACACCTGCTTCTTCACAGCCACTATGACAGAGGATTTAAATAAAACTTTACCTTCCACGTGGTTTTTCCTCTGTTGCAAGACAGGGGTTGCGTGTTCTACATTTCGGCTGCTTATCTTAATCTGGTCACTGAAAAACAGAACCACACACACACCAGGCACATCACTGCCATGAACTGTTACTTTAAGACAAAGAAAGGAAATGACACTTGTTACACTATGCCGATGTGCCGCATGCTGTTCTAGAGGCGTAATGTGCGTTATTTAATTCGCACCTCACACTGACACGAAAAGCAGTTGTCACCCTCATTTTACAGCAGATTAAGGTGTGAAAGTCAAATTAATTTGCCCAATAATTAAAATCCAAACCTATCTTGTTACAAAGTCCTGATTTTTCTACTACCCTAAGCTATTCCTTTCCAAAAAGTGTTATGAAGTTACCTTGCCAAGTAAAAAAGTTTCCATGACCATTCTGATGAAACACAAGCAGCTAATTTTTGCAAGCCTGGCTTTTTAATAATGAAGGTGGTAAAACAGCTAACATCGAATCAGGATGTTTTAGACAGATTAAAAGCAGAAATAGTGGCTAGACTGGCCTACAACATGAGCCCCTTACAAGGCTGTGACCACGTTTCAGGGGCTATGCAGAGGAGTGCAAGGTGCTGCTCACAGAGAGGTAACATATTGGGAACTAACTGAACGCATTTGGCTGCACGTCTGCACATTTGCCACAGGAAAGACATGTATACCAGGGGACTGGGCTGTGACAGTGTAAAACCACCCCGTTTCTGAGTTACAGAAGCTAAGAGATGGGATAGGAAGCATCACTGAAGAATCAAACCACTCACTTAGTGACTGAGAGGCAACCAGTTTAGATCTAGGCTTTAAACCCTAGAGCCCACAGCAATAGTTTCCAGGGTCAACGTGATAATGTATGTCCATACTTTCAAATTTCCTAAAAATAAACGGTTGTGGTTTTTTGGAATCGGGAAATAACTATTAAAAAATAGAAACCTGAAAGGTCAAACAGCCTGCAATAACCCCCGGTTTCATTACTCGGAGCTCGAGCTCTTCCTACACCACACTGAACGGATCGCAAACGGTGAAAATCACCTCACATCACTAAGGAGGGAGCCGGCGGGGCCCACCCGGGGCCCGTGCGCTACCTGAGGGCAGTCGCGCCGGCCGGGCCACCGGGCTCCGGGCCGCTCCCGCTGCCGCCCGCGGCGGGGGGGTCCGGGTTGGCGGACCCGTTGCTGGCGTGGTCGCTGCTCTCGTACCCGGACTCGGCCCTTTGCGCCTGCCAGGCGTCGCCGGGGGCTGCCGTCTCTCTGGGGCCTTGCCGTCTCTCCGCTCCTTTCCCACCGCACTCCGGGGCACTCCTGCTTCCTACCTCCTGCTTCGGGTCGTCTTCATATATGGTCGTTAAACACTTCTGCTTCGGGTCCTCGTCTGGCCAGCTGTGAAAACTCTGCTCTTTGCTGCACTTAGGTTTGTGGCTGGCGCCTGATTTATGTCTTGGGCTGTGCTGCCTTTTGTCACTTTCATTAAAAATACTGTCGACATTTAACGTTTCTCTCAGAGGCTTCCAGCCTCGGTTCCGGCTTCTGCCGCTGCCATTACAGCTGGTCCCCTTATCCCGAGAATCCTGGCTGCTGTCTGTGTCGTATCCGGTGACACCCTCGTTCCTGGCTTTGCCGGTCACCTTCTGCCCCGCGGCCGGAGCCTGGGGCTTACCTGAGCTCAGCATCTGTGCAGAAGCGCGACTCTGGGGGGCGGGCTGCTCGTGCCTACAGGGTCCCTTCCTTTGCCGGTGGGACAGGGGTGGGCTGCCGCACTGCCTGACGCCGTTTGGAGCAGGAAGTGACCCAGGCTTGAATGCCGGGAGGTCTTCATCGAGCAAATCTTTAAAAAGCAAAAGGCAATAAAGATACACATGAACTACCGTCCGGAGCTACTTAGGCACAAGCCGACTGCCTTGCTTGAGGAGAAGCATTAAGCGGTAAGGGGTAAGCAGCAATTGTAACAATTTAAATTGTGTCACAGTGCCTTGGGACTGAAAAGTGCTTTTTCAGTCCTATGCTTAATGAGAGGCTTTTATAAACTAAATGGTTCTATGTTGATTTTTTAAAAATGATCTATAAAGTAGATAAGATGGTTTAAAAAAGATAGTGCTCTATCACACTCATTAATTACAATCATAAAAATAAAAATATTTTCTACTCTTTGTACTGGTAGAATTACAAACGTTTGCTCCGTTGAGAATCTGGGGAGAAGCATCCAGTCACCACAGGGGGGGTGCAGGCGGGTCTGGGCGTTCGGAGGGCAATGGAGCCGCAGTGTTCAAGTTCAAAGCAGGTCTGCCCGAACCCAGCGACTCTCCGGGAAGGGTGCCACGCTACGGCCACACGCCCGAAGCCCACCGAGTCCGAAGGGGAAAAGAGGCCACGGCCTCAGAAACCTTAGAGCGACACCTCGAGTCACCGCCCCAGTTAATCCTGGTCTGTCCAAAAGGAAGAGCTCACAGCCCCATGGGGAAAGACGACCACAGGGACCAGGAGGCCACAGATCAACAGGACACCAGAGAGGAGGCCCGGTCTCACGGGAGACAAGGCACCTGTCCCTCACGTGTGTGACCTTCCTCACGAGTTGAATGCACCATATGGGTGACGTGAATTTTAATTAAAAATTAAAGTAACTTTTATTAATTTAACTTTTAATTAAAAAGTTAAAACAGCAAAACAAAGACAAGTATTCCAGGCAAGAATTAAACAAGAATGAGGAAAAATTTACATTTATAGATTTAATAGATACATTAGAGAAATCATATTAAAATATATACTATATAAACAAACAAAGATAATAAATATATTTAAAGTTATGTTAAATTAAACTGAATTAAAGTCATAAAACTTAGTTTTCAAATAAGATTTTAGCAGCCCCCTTTCAAATGAACACCACGAGCTCTCAGCTTACCTCTAGGACGACCCAAATCTCTTCTTTGGGAGGAAAGCAAGTTCTTCTGTTCGAGCGCTTTCAGAGCACATTCTCTGGAAATGTCTTTTATTTTTTCCCTCTGATCATTGTAACTTAACTTAACTGTAAAAGAAAAACCATTCTTATAATAATAAAGCAGGTCATTTTTCTAATTGCTCAATAAAAATACAAACTGAACTGTATAAAATAAGAGGCTATATGTATTAAAAACAAAAAATATATGAAAGTATGCAATAAACTCATTTTTGTGTTTAACTAAAAAAGTCCCCGTGATTTACCCTGATGCTGGAGATACACACTATCTTTTAAAACCGCCTGCGAAGCGTCAGAGGCGAGTGCAGAGGGAAGGTGAGGCCGGAACCCTGAGAGCGGGGGCAGGCGAGGGCAGGTTCTCACCACTTTGTAACGGGAAACACAAGTTAAAATCTTGCCCAAGTTCACATAACTTGTTACGTAGATTATAGACCCAAGGTGTCTGGTTCCAAAGTTTGAGTTCCTAAAAGCTTCTGGGCTTAAAACTAGGCGTCTTTAGAAAAACACATAATGGCTTAATCCAGCAATTTCCAACCGGCCACACGGATGTTTGAAACAGGCGCTACTGGACGATTCAGTCAGGGGCACCGACCTCTCTTCCCTTCGACTGTCAAACAAAATGTGGCAACAGCTGACACATTAGTCCCCCAGAGTGAATGCCCCATCTTGAACCATAAATAGATAGGCCGCATGTTAGGGTTGCATCTTACTGGTTACGTCGCATAAGGTTATGTCTGGTCAGTTAATTTTTGGTACCAGAAATCCTTATATACAAGTATAGGCACCTGATTTTTTAAAAAGTGAATATGGAGCAAAAAGGGTAGTTACTATTATTATTGTTTTTTGTAAGTCAATCAAAATTATACCTATTTTTTTTCAGATCAGCAAGAAATGTAACATATTTTGGCATGGCACAGAATTTTCGTAATTACCGTGTATAATGCGCTCCCACGTTTTTGGCCCAAACTTTCAGGAAAAACACCTTTCATTTTAATTTTTCAATTCAATTATTTATTTACTTATAGTTAGAAACAAAACTGAATATCGTATTCCAGGATATTATTTTGTATACAGATATCGTTATTGCTTTCTAGAGTTACATTTTTAATGCATAAGCATAAATAAAACAATTAAAAACATTTATATAGATACGGAATTAGTATTATCCATGTATAATGCGCACCCTTAGTTTCCCCTCAAAAATTTGGGCAAAAAAATGCGCATTATACACGGCAAAATACGGTAGTTTATGTACGCCATGAGATGCAAAAGGTTCCAAGGGTACAGTTCCATTAAGAATTTTAAAAAGCATTTACTGCATTTTCTTATTGATGATAACTGTTAATTTCAAATCTTACTACCCTTGACATACGATTTCATTAATGTATTTAAAAAGTTGCTTACAAAATCATCCTGTATATCCATCCAAGTAGAGTTTAATGTATTTCTAAATCACACCTGCACACCACACCGTGAGGTCTCACCTTGGACGCCAGTCACAGAACTCGGTTTGTGAAAACTGAAGTTGTGGGATGACATTAACAAGAGAGTTGACTAAAAACGAGGCTCAGCACCAGCTACGACAGTGACCTTGAACGGCCGCTGCACTCGCTGACGATAACTGTGGCTCTGGCAGAGCAGCCACATTGTTTAGTCCTGCTCGTCCTCTGCCAGCTGATAAGGACGCCCTGAAGGAGGGGCCACGGGGTTCCGGTGACATCCCAGGGGCCTCCAGCCTGCGAGGCTCGGAGGGCGTGGGGCACCTCGAACACAGGGCGAGGCCAGCTGCCCGGCGAAACCAGGGTCTCAGAAGCAGGCGCGGGCCAAGAGCCGAAGCTCTGTTATCTGCTGCCACTCGTCTCTTCACGGTCCCCGCCGGGCATCAGACCCAGTACGTGAAGCAGGGGCGGCCAGGGACAGTGTGAAAACAACCATTTAAACACATACCTGGTCCTCTGCCACCACTCGTTTGAATGTGGCTCCGAATAAATGATGAAATATTATCTGTTTGAAATCTCTGATTTTCTCTCTGTTTGGCCTGGTCACCAAATCCATTTTCTTTTGAATTATCTGACTTATAAATTGAGGACTTTTCACATCCTTAAAAAGAAAAACAAAAATGCATCATCTCTTTCTCCTCCTAGAGAAGAGATGTTTGAATCATCTTTTCCGATATTTTTAATACTCTAGACAAAATTACTTAAAAGCAAGCGGACTGACACCTTCTAAAGATTTCCACGCACTCTGCGACGTGCCCATGCCGGGCCCGGCTGCTGTGGGCTTTCCCCAGGTACTGATGCACTTTAACTCAGCACGTTTACTGCTGGCAAAGCTACCAGCCGCGTGGCCCCCTCTGGGCCTGTGTGGCCACAGTCGTGGTGCCTCCTGAAGGTGCTTCTGAGGCCACAGATGAGGCAAGATTATAAGGATTAACTCGAGTATTAGAATTTTTCTGAACTCCATCTTAAACTAAATTTTGAAATTACCCTCAACATTCATTTTATATTGAGTACATTAGTATTCCCAGTGTGACTGCGATGATAGAAATACACTATATTAAAAAAAAAAAATTACCTGTATCCTCCGCAGCGGAAGGAGGAGGGGACCAGCTGACGACCCGCCTGAGGGCGTCCTCAGTAGAAACGGCCGTGCCCTCGGGGTTTGCGTAAAACAGGAGCAGGGGCTGGAAGTGGCACCGGAGGCACTTGGAGACCACGTCCTTCCACCGGGCGCCGACCTTTACAAAACCACAGGGAAAACAAACCCCGACCTGTCACCAGTGTGTCGCACGGAGAGGCAGAGACTGGTTGGACTTGCATATCCAACACTTTTAAAGACATTCAGATGGCAGCAGTTCAATTGTTCGTTGTATTATATGATTAACTGTTTTATTTAGTAACTAGTCTAAATATAAAACCTCCAAACATTAACATTTAAAAAATCAACGGGCAAAATTACATACTCGCTACATCGAGATTTAGATTAATGAATTTTGGAAAGCTTTTCCCATACGTGGTTGATTGACTATTGACAAAGATTTTAAGGCAATTTAATGGGAAAATATAAAAGTTGATTCAAAAAATGATGTCAGAGCAAAGGGAAGAAAAAGAAAAACATGACACACTGCGTAGGAAGCCCAAGAGCTAACTCAGAAGGAGCCGTGAGGAATCTATGGCGCCCGCAGAGGACGAAAGAGACTAACAACTGCGGGGAAGACGCACAGTAGGGCATCGGACAGACCAAAGGGAAAAATATAAGATGGGGTCCATCAAAATGAATTAATACCCCCTTGCTCCACGAAAAACACAATGAAGAAAATGAAAAAAACAAGCCATGTGTGTCGCACAAAGGGCTGGTGTGCAGAACACAGAATTCCTACAACTCCTTAAGTGGATAATCCAATTTGAAAAATGAGCAAAACAGCTGAACAGATTTCACCAAAAGGGCGGAAGAATGGCCAGTAAGCACAGAAGAGCCGCCCCAAATGTCATCGATCACAGAGGGGATGCCAGTTAGACCCCGGTGAGACAGCACTGTGGCCCCTGGAGGCTGAAGAACACCACCACAGAGCGCCAGGACACAGAAGCTGCCGGGAGGGACTGAGGCCGGCGCAGTCACTGCAGACAAGGACGGGTCCGCTCCCATCTGACAGAACCTTCACTTACCACTTTGGGGCGTTACCTAAGAGTAAGGGAAAAAACAGGCTTGCCCGGGACTCTTCACACTTCAACAAGTGAATGGACACACTGCTCTACACAGCCAGGCGGCGGAACGCAACAGTGAGAGAGGCAGAGGCACACAGAGCAGGCGTGAATTTTTTAAAAGACACCAACTATGCTCAGTGAGGGAAGCCAGACCCAGAGGAGAACACACTGGGAGACCACTCACACAACGCCGAAGAACGGGCGACACCAGTCCACAGGGACCTCAGAGATTTCTGGGGTCCACGGGTGGGAGGGGGCCGAAAGGGACATGGCGTGATTCTGGGGTGATGGAAACATTCTACATGATCATGGCAGTAACACAGATGTGTGTACAGTCGTCAAAAGTTAAACTATATACTCAAAACAGGTACATTTTAATGTTTACAAATCCTACCCCTATCAAGTCAATTTAAAAACAACATAAAACCAATCAAACAAAAAACAAAGCATTCTAGAATGCTGGCTCTTTCAGGGAAGGAAGGGGCCTTAAAAAAATGTCTGAGGAGTTTTTCAAACTATGCATATTTAGCTATTTATCCTCCGTCCCTGGGATGCTAAGACACCTGAGTCATTTGAAAGCAAAAGAAACACACAACACAGGTGAGCCCTGGCTGACGTGGCTCAGTGGACTGAGCACCGGTCACTGGTTCGGTTCCCAGCCAGGGCACCTGCCTGGGTTGCGGGCCAGGTCCCCAGTAGGGGGCATATCACACATTGATATTTTTCTCCCTCTCTTTCCCTCTCTCTAAAAATAAATAAAATCTTAAAAAAACAAAACGAAAAAACCCAGCGTGACTATACACCCAGTTCCACCTTCGAATTTTGACAATTTAAACTCTAAGCGACGTGGATGCCCAGCAAGAGCCACAACGCTGCTGCGCAGACTCCTGTCGGCGCTTCTCACCGAACGGCTGTGACGAGGCCTCCGGAATCCCGGCGAGGAGCCGCTCTGAGGATGTAATGGAAACGCCAGAACTTTTTCACTGGCCTTACTGGGTGTAATGTACATGAAATAAAACTGCCCAGATATGCTGTACACGTCGAACGCACACAACCACGCAGTCCTCGCCCCAAACCTCCCTGTCCGCCCCTTGGCAGTGCCCAGCAACCAACCGCCCACCTTCTGTCTACTTGGTGTTTTCCTGTTTTAGAATTTTATGGAAGCGGAATCACAGTATTCGGTTGTTTATGCCTCGTTTCTTTCATTAGCATAACGCTTTTAAGACATTCCACACCACTGCAGGTACCACCAGTTCAGTCCTGTCTGTTGGTGGGCAGAGCATCCCACTGTAGGGCGAGACCACAGCCTGGCTGTCCGCTCCCGTGGGCAGACATTCGCATTGTCGCCAGAGGGGTTGTCAGGAATACAACTACCACGGACAGTTAAATACACGTTGAATGTGGACATGTTTTCACAGGAGTGCAACTGCTAAGCTGTGTGGTAAGTATCTGTTTAAATTTAGAAGCTGGCACACTTTTCTACGGGGCGGCCCAGCACCGCTCTTCCAGGAGCCTGCGCCAGAGACCTGGCCGCTCTGCACCCTGTGCGGCTCTGGTGAGGGTGTGGTTTCAAATTCTGGCTCTTCTGACGGGTGACTCATGAAGCTCATGGTGACGCGAATGTGTGTTTCTTCTGTGCACCGTCATGCTATCATTTCAAGGGCCATTCATGTATCTTCTTTGGTGAACTGTCCAGATCTTTTGCCCATTTTTAAATGGATTTGTCTTTTTTACGCTGAGTTGCTTGGGTATGGCCTTCGCTAGATGTATGCTTGACGAATATTTTCTCCCAGTCTGTGACATACCTTTACCCTCCTAATGGTATCACACTGCAGGGCAGGAGTTTGGGTGAAGTCCCGCTGGTCGGTTATTTCTGCGGCCCCTGCTCACTGGCTGTTAGCTAATAAATCTCTATATTTAAACGAGAGCTTTAACATTCTTGTCTAGTACTTCCATCTCTAGCATTTTTGGTCTTTTTTTTTTTTTTTTGAGTAATTTAGTGTCAGAGCTGGCCTGGAACTGCCCATGCAGACCACCTGGCTTGTCTAAAGCATCTCCAGGGATAACGCGGCCCCACTGCTGAGGTGCGCCCTGAGCGTCCCAGCACCTCCCAGCTCTTGCTGGCAGAATGCAAATGTCCGCCGGCTCCGTTCAAGCTCTGGGAATTGCCTGACCTCCTGTTTTACGGTGGTTCTGTCCTCGCCCTGGCAGGTCTGCCTGCCCACGGCAGGTCGCCATTCAGCAAAGATGAAAGGGGACCCCTGCCACCCTCCAGAACCCTCCCCTCCTATGACTGACTTTCTGGTAATCTGTCCAGCAAAGTCAGCACCTTGGCCTCGCTGAACCCCGATTTTGGGTACCTTTACTCATTTTATAGAATTATATATTTATTTTATCATTATATCTCTATTATGTTAATATCGTTGTATCATTTATACCTAAAAGTAAAAATCGCAACAGCCGTTCCAGCCCATGGAAGCGCCACCTACCTCTTTCACGTTTGCGTCATCAAAAAGCACCCACTTGGAGCTCTTGGTGTGAAAGGCAAAGGCACAGTAGTGTCGGCTGGCGTAACAGATCACGCCGACCAGGTGAAGTTCACTGGTTCTGGCATTTTCATCAGTAACCCTATAAAAAAGCTGTTTAAAAAATTAATAATGCACATTTAATACAGCATTTTTAAAAATGAATTATCATTTAATGTTATGCATCTGACTCTCCATAAAAAAATATTTCCCACGCACACTGCCCTAACCCAACATTACACTCGGAGAAGGCACCGCTGACACTGCCCCGTTAGCAGGACTACTGCTTCCAACTGTCCGTGAGAAACACGAGTGAACTCCCTAAACTTAGTCCAGTGTCACAGCATCTCCAGACATGCAGGCTGACACATTACACACGTCAGCTCACACTGTGAGACAAATCACACATGTTCTCATAACTCTTGATGGAATCTCACATTTGAACTACATTTAACATATCACCTAAAACATAATTCCTTGTAAGTTTTAATTATTACATAAACCAATCCAAAATATGTTAACAGGCAAAGAAGAGGTCAGTGTTGTAGGTGGACTTTTCATCTGTAAGCTTTCCAGTTAATGGGTATATTTATGATCACGTCACCGCCATTCCAGAGTGACAGGAGATGCAGTGGGAGCTGGTTTAAAACTGAGAGCCAGTCCCGGTCGAGGTGAGAAAGGCGTCCCAGTTAGTCTGACTGGGTGAGCTGCGTCCGAACTATGTCTGAACATTATTTCCTTCACAGAGAAAATTTGGTCCTGAGGAATCAAGTGTAACGTAATACGTGAAGATGTGTCAGAGAAATCTAAACCTAAAAGGGAAGAGAGTGAGAAGAGCCGAGATACCCCAGGAAGATAAAGACGTGTTGCCAGAGTCCGCACGACGTCCTCGGTCAGGTCGGAGTGCTCAGAGTCCCAGACTAAGCCGATCGTGACAATCTCAGGGCAGTTCATTAAAACGCGGCGGATTTTTATTTTTTGGCCACAGTTACTCTAAAGAAAAATACAAAAGGCAAGTTTTGAAATTATTGAAACAGATATGTCACAGGTAGTATCTTACACAGTTTGTAATATGCAGTAACAGTCTTAACATACATTGGAAATTTATTTCTTTAGCATATTAAAATAAGCTTCAAACAATTTCTCTTAATTATTGATTAAACAGGAAGTTTAGTTTAAATCAAAGTGCTTTTCTTTGGTATTTTTGTAAATCTGTTAAAACAAGAATTCAGCCTAAAAAAAATCGGAAATAGAACCCTTGAAATCACTCATAATATTATATCAGAAAAGAATGATACCATTTGAAAAGTTTAAAGAAAAAAAGAAGAAATGAACTTTGTCTTTCATCAAATGATAAAACTTCAGAATTTACAAAAATTAACACAGGCTACATTAAGTCCTTCACGAGGTTAAGAGTTTTAAAGAAACAGTGCTGAGATAAGTAGCTCACACGGTACAGTCACCTAAGATAACACTGCACGAACCAATGCCTAAAGCTCATTCCTAGAGCACCAATATTCTCACGATAATTTCTGAGGCCGTTTCGAAAAGGCCCGCAGGGGCAGGTGGGCAGCGCCACGCTGGACTTACGGGGCACTGCCTGTAGTCGTCGGTCGTATTGGCCGCTTGCAGTAGCTCGGCGAACGCCTCGGGCTTACAGCGCTCATGCCGCCCCGGCGTCCTCTCCGCTTCATTGCTGCAAGAGAAAGCACGGTCCCAGGCCCGGCCCGGGACTTAAAGAACGTCTGATCAAACGCGCACAGGAATACTACGCTGGCAATATGTGGAGGTGCGCTGCTTTCTGTCTGAAAACATGACTTTGTGTAAAAAAATTAACCATAAATTTCCATCAGGTAAAAAACCATGAAATTTGGCAGGTGTACAATAAAAAATCAGGTCAAGAGTAGAATAACACAAAAATTATACCGCCGTTTGGAGCTACATGAACGAGGTAAAATGCTCTGTCTAAAGGTCTTTCTAAGTCAAATTATTCTTTTTACACTTAAAGAACCCCTAAGTCGAATTATTCTTTATGTTACTCATAAAGAATAATGTTAAATCGTTACACAAATTACTAAGGGACTTGAGTATAAACTGGACCCAGCAAGGACAGCAAACTGCAGGAAAGGCTCCCACTCTGGCCTAAAGCTCCTGGGAACAGCCACCCTGCTCAGCTCAGCAAAGGGCCCTTTGCTGGTGAACACGAGCCCGGCCGAGCCTCCGTCCCTGTCAGGCGTGCCGGCCACGTCGGTGGGGCCTCCAGAGTCCCTGTGCCGCGTTTTACCCAGCTTCCCCCGGAGTCCACTTCTTACATGGCAAGGTATTGAGTATCTTTTTACTTTATGTATTTATGCATTGGTGAGAGGCTGATGGAGGGAGAAAGAGAGGAAGCGAAACATCGATGTGAGAGAGAAATATCCATTGGCTGCCTCTTCTACGTGCCCCGACTGGGGACCAGTCCTGCAACCCAAGCCTGTGCCCTGACCAGGGATCAAAGCAGTGCCCTTTTGCTTTGCAGGATGACACTCAGCCGAGCCACACCGGTCAGGGTGGTATTCGGTATCTTTAGTTAAACAAACATTTAAACATTTCCAAAGAGAAATGCAATACCAGCTCCAATACCCCTACTAGTTTCCATTCCAGATGCCCAGCTCTGCGTCCGTAAGCGTCCCAAGGCTGGACATGCTCAACAGTTCAAATAGCACAGGCACATGCTATTCGACCGCCCCGGGACGCGCCCTTGCTCCTGAAGCGTTTCACGCGTGCACGGGAAACCACCGAGGTTACCAGACCCGTTCGGCCCCGACCCCTGAGCAGCAGGTGAACCGGGTGGGTGCTGAACTGGAAATGGAACCAGACCTGGGCTTCAGTGTTAATGGCTCTAGTTACCACGTCAGCCTTACTACACCCACTTCATCAACAAAACAGCTTTTCTGTTAAGGTTAAAGTGACAATTCCTGTAAAGCCTGGAACATAGTGAGCATTCAATAATTGATATTCAATACCTATAAGTGTAAACAGATGTAAACTGTGACTAATACTCTGTGCATTTCACTGAGTGCTACACGTATTTGGCTAACCTACAAACGCCCAACTGAGTCAAACACTACTTAGTGCCTCGGCTGGCGGCCGACCGGGGTGAGTGCCAGACAGAGAGCAGACAGCAGACACTCACACGGGTTAATGCTTACAAAACAAATGCTCGAGGGGCTGGAAGGTGCTACTCAAGTGGGTAAAGGTGATTTTCAGGGTCTTACCACAGGGCTGTTGTCGAAATGTACCGCACAAACTCCGTGAAGGGCAGAGGGTCCGAGGAGGCCCCGCAGCTACGGCACACACACTGCGGTAAAAACAGGCACTTAGCTCACCGGCCGTGGTGCATGAGCGCAGAGTCCTGGGATGGGGTGCGCCGCTCACCTGCTCGTACAGCGTCATGGCGAACTTGCGGTGCGTGACGCAGCTCTTGGAGGTGCACATGTCTGCATCGCGGCCGGGTACTATGTGAAAGTGAATCCTCTCCAAGATGTTCTCCTAATTGAAAAACCAGATGGCAGATGGGTTGCAAATCTGGCAGAGGACACTTCGAAATACAGCCCGATAGCTTTATGAATTTGAAAACCTTTTGAAGGTTCCCTGAAGTCTCCCATTTAGGAGTGCCCTACATAGGCTCAGCTTCCCTACCTAATCGGCACTTCAAATCCTGTTCAATTGTTCACTACTTGTGGCATTAGCTTTAAAAAAAATTACCAAAAGAAACATCATAATGCAATGTATGGTTTTAATAAAGTTTTTAAAAATCCTTTTAAAAATCAACATATGGTGGCTGACATCCAGAATTTAATACTAGAAAACACAGTTCCCTGTTTCCAGCATTCCCACAACGATAAAAGCCGTTAATTAAAAAAAAATATCCTACTTGGATCACGTGGATAGTCTATACAACTTGCATCGGCTACCAATAACCAATACCAGTGATAACACCTGCACTAACACCCTCGTGCAAAGAATGTGCCCTGTGACAGATTTCAGTGAAAGCTCGGATTCGTAACACATATCAGTAATGGGTATTTATTTCTTCAACGAATAACTCTCCTTTCTACCAAAGCTGAAATAATGGATCCTTTTAACTAGCCATCCTCCTCCTCTTCTGCCCCAGGACGTTGAAAACATTCAGTTATTTAAGCCTGGATTTCTATATAGTCTGTGCACTATCATATCATATATTACTGCATTTTATTTAAGTGAGCGTAAACTATAAATATCGGTATTGTGCCAAATACATAGGTTAATATTTTAAGCACTGGATCAATTTGAAAGGCGAGAGTTACGAGAAGCCTATTTCATGACTGTGGGTGCTGTTTTGAGGCATTTAATCAACGCGGCAAGCGGGCTAGGCAGTGAGCCTCCTCATGCAGCTTCTCGCCTGATGAACGGCGGAGATGCTCCGGAAAGCCGACTGCAACGCACAAACGCCAGCCGGACCCCACCGGAATTCCGAGGGCAGACGGGGCTTTCATCGGGCGCTTTCTCAGAGGCATCCCTTGGGCTGAGCCCGAACAGCTGAGGAGGTCAGAAATGCTTTGCATTGTTTTAGGACCTCAGCCAGGGCTGTCAGAACAGGGATGGAGCCATCTCACTAGGAGGGAAAATTCAGGGAGGAACCTGGAATTGGCCTGAAAGGGCCTTGAAAGCCAGACAGGGTCCGGATTCCAATCACAGAAGGATGAGAAGAGCACGCACTCATCTGAAGGAAAACAGGCTGCAGGGGGCAGGCTCGAGGGGCTCTGGGAAGGGGGCCTGAAGGGGGCCTGAGCGGTGCCGAGCGCAGACGCCTACACCGGGAAGAAGTGGGGACAGGAAAGAGTCGGACAAGGAACCCCACAGGGTCTGGTGCAAGGGCTCCCTGAGTCGGCCCACGAGGCGCAAGGCTAAGGGAAGAAGCGGTCGCCGCTCACGTACAGGCAGCACCTGCGTCACTGAGACATCCCCTGCTCTGCCGGGCACGCACGTGCCAGCCTGGTTGGGGGTGGGGGGGCGGCCAGGGCACCAGCTTAAGTGATATTATGTAACCGAATAAGCCTTCCGCTCCAATAAATACATTTGAGAACAATCTAGTAGCCTACCGCTCAAGGGAACTTGGAACGGCACGGAGGTCCGCGAGCGCCAAGGCCCTGGCTCTGCTGAGGGGGCCGCGCTCCCTGCACACCGTCCGGTTCAGGCTCAGGACAGCGAGCCCCGCGCCCCCGCAGACCCCGCAGACCCCACGGAGGGCCGCCCACGCCCCATCCTTACAAAGCACTCGGCGGCGTCGTCCATGAGGCCCAGCTGGAACCTGTGCTCGTCCCGGAAGCTCTCGGCCAGGGCGCGCCGCACGTTGTCTGATGGCAGGGCCTTTTCCCGGCTGTGTTGAAACTGAGCAAACATCATCTGCAGATCCACAAGCACATCCATGAGTTCAGGGCCAACAACGGCAGAAACGCTTCGCTAATCTCACTACGACATGGTGACAGAAAACACTACACTCGCATACTAATACCAGTGTTTTGCCCTAAAATTCCACACAAAAAGCCATGTGCAGAGATGGCTGGCCCAGCATCTCCCTCGGAGGCCGTGTGCACCCGAGCATTCGCTCGGGACCCATCCTCGAAGCGCGGTCCCATTGGGCAGGCCCGAGGGAGCCCCACTTTCAAACTGTGCCCAGCGGACTCTGGCGTAGGTCTCAGGAGCTCTGAGTTGAGCTGCTCTGAGCCTAACCGTGTGCTACAGGAATCACAATCAGGTTAGCCAAAAGTAAACATCCAATCACATGGAAATCGGCAGGGACTCAGCTGCCTTAAAATGTGCTGATAAGATCTGCATTCAACGCGCCACACGCAGCTTGCTAACCTGGGCGGACCTGCTTCTTTCTGCCTCCGCGTCTCTTCGTTCTCCCCCCGGCAGCCCGAGCTCAAACAGGCGCTCTCGCTGCTCCGCTCAACACGGCCCCAACTGCCCCGCCACTCCAGGAAAGGCCAGCGTGTTCCCAAGAGCCTAGAAGCCCCTGTGGCCTGGAGTTTGGTTCCAGTTTTTTTATTCCTCCCCGACAAAGCACCCCAATGTTTAGGTACTAAAAACAAGCTCTCGTTAGAGCACAAATCTGCCCGTGGGGACGACAGCCGGCTAGGCCACACTTGGACTCGCTGGCGATGGTGTGCACTGAGCCCTGGGCTCGATCGAGGGCTGCTCGCTAATGTCCCATGGCCGCTGGTCCACCTGCTGGCCGGGACCTCGAGGTCACCTTGGCTTCCTCACTAAAGGGTGGCCACTGCCGGTGATAACCCCTCAACAGACAGGGCCAGGTGGGGGCTTCAGCACCTTTTTAGGAAGCTCCCCTCCAGTCTGCAGCCCCACTGTTGCCACATCGTGCTGGACACTGGGGCACCCGGACTCCCCGTTTCTGGGAAGAGCCCAGAGACCCTGCAGATGCGTTCTAACCATGTCACCCGAGCCCGGCTCCCGGCGCCGGCCTTGCTCATAAAGCAGCTCAGCCAGGGTTTCCGACAGTGTCGCCCCCACGCCCTCCTGGGGCCTCTGGCTGCCTGGACACTCCGTCCGCCCGGTCCCCCTACCCAGCCCACACCGTAAATGGCACTCTCGGTGACGGGTCCCTGCTACTCAGCTCTAGTCGCCTTCCCTGGTTCGTTTCTCGTTTGCAGTTATTACCATCGGATATACTTTCTATTTTGCTTACTTATTTTCTCCTCCCCGAGAAGAATATAAGCTCCATGAAAACAAGCTTTTATCAGTTTTGTCTACTGATGTTTCCTTAATAACCAGAATTCAGTAATAGCTCAAAAAAATCTGTTAAAATAATTTCAAAATAAGGTAAAAGGTAATGTTCCTAACAATTGTGTACCATCTAGAATATTAACTGTCCGTATATAAAAGTGAGAAATGAAAACAGAAAACTGAAGAAGTCATACTTTAAAAATTCATCTTCAAAACTATAAATCACTTGACAATGAACTTTCATTACAAATAAGGTAATCAAATATATCAAATAAATCAAACACCCTATCAAGTAGAACGGAATATCCGGAGAAACAACAGCAATTTTTCAGAACTATTATGAGGTTACCTTCAGTGCACAAAATATGCAGGCCTCGCCCTGACAGACGTGTCCAGTCAGCACCCGCAAGCTTCTCCGGAATATGTCCAACTGCCACAAAACCTGGAACACAGTCAGGCGTAGAGAAAGACAGTAAGATTTTCCTCACAGTGACGAAAGGGGCTGAAATGTCTTCCCAACTGCACAAAGCTAGTGGCTTCTGTCCACTTCTTCGTGCACATAACTGGACGCGCACAGCCTCGAGGAACCGCAGCAGGGGCCACACCCGTAACGGACGATGCAGGCACGACTCCTACCGACTCACACGCGAAAACCGGGACGCACGGCAGCAAGAAACACGAGCTCCTTAGGTAAGGACGTCCCAGGAACGGGAAATGTGAGGTTTTGACGGGAGGACTCGCAGGGACACGGAAGATGCAACAATTCTAATACTTGGGACCAACTGGAATTTCGAGAGGAAATACAATTGGAATTGTAGCCAGGGCGCAGCCAACAGGGGTCAGCACAGGGTGGGCAAGAAGAAAGGGTGAGCAGAGGCCGCTGTGGCCCCCAAAGGAGAAGGGGTGCGGCTGGCCCCGGGGACGCCGCAGAGGAGGAAGCAGCAGTAAAGAACTGGCCAGAGGCCCAACTGTAATAGCACTAACTATAAAATAGTTAAAAAAAAAAAAAAAAAAAGGAATAACCTGAGTATTTTTGCTACAATTACCCATTCATCATTTGCTACTAAAAGACAAAAACAAAGTAAACAAGACTGTAATGGTTTAAATAAATCAGCCCGGTACTTAAAGTCACTCTGAAAAGTCTGCAGTCTCTACCACAGGGGTCCCCGCTGCCTCACAGGGCTCTTGCCAGGGTGGGACACTAAGTGATGGCATGGACACCCTCTGCCCTCTGCTGTCAGAGCTGCCATCACAGCCATCCCCCCCCCCCCTCCGAGGGGCCTCTCCCATGGGGTTGGGGGGTGGAGTGGGCACAGAAAGGTCTGAGGGAAGAGTGGCCTAAGTTTCTGGATGTGGTTATTATAAACCAGTTCTCAACGAGCCCGATACAAGAAACGGAGAGCGCTGTGCGAAAGCACACCGTCTCCAAGCTGCTTCAGGCCAGCGAGAGAGAACAAGCACGCGTCTCAGAGGACAAAGACAGGAATGGCAGGAGTCTTTCATGAGAAACCACACAAGCTAGAAGAGGAGCAAAATCTTTCAAGCACTGAAAGAGAAAAACTGTCAACATAGACATCTTTGATGGAAGAAAGTATCTTTCAAACACAAAATGAGCCCTGGTCCCCATACGCCAACAGGCTGCGGGTTCGAGCCCAGGCTGGGGTGCATGTGGGAGGCAACCAATCAACATTTCTCTCACATCGATGATTTTACTCTCCCTCTCTCCCTCTCTCTAAGCGTATCATCAGGTGAGGACTAAAATTAAATAAACAAACAAAATGAAATAGATTTTTTTCCAGACACACAAAAGCTGAAAGAACTCATCACCAACCGCCCGCGGTCCCTCCAGCAGGAGCCAGGGGCCCAGGTGGGAGCTGGGCCTGTGCGGAGGAGGGCTGCGCACCAGCGAGGCAGCTACACAGAGAAGGGCCAAGACCTGCATGGTGAAGGCCCACACGACGTCTGTTTTTAAAACAATACGTAACTATAGGGACACGTCTCTGTTTTCCTTGCAGCGTGCGCATCCTCACTCAGACCTTCCCCTTGTTATAATATGCTTTCTATTGTGCCTCCCTGAATAATACACACTATTCCGGCTCACAGCCAGTTCCACCCGAAGCAGTGACTCCCAGTCTCCGGTGGACGAGGGTTCCCCGTATCCGGCGTCACTCAAGGAGCATCTTCCTGCACGTGTCACCACTCTTGATGCAGCAGAACTTCCCAGCCTGGGGAGGACATTGGCTGCCGTGCGGGGTTCCTGATGCAAACGAGTTCATGCTTCCCCAGTACCAACGGCTTCTCTGTCCCTGGGTGAGGGCTTTCAAGCCAAACACCTGTCCCAGGCAGAGGGCCACTGAGAGTGCACGTCCGAGTCAGAGGTCTGAGCATCCTAGACATGTTCGTTTAACAAATGAGTTCATTAACCAATACTTTCTACTCTCGGTTTTCAGGAGGGAAAAAACAGCGTTGGAAAATATGTGAAAAGTGATTTACTTAAAATAAACTCTTCTAAGGTATATTCTAGGGTCAACGGGATAACACCCCAACATTCCACGTCTTCCTCATCTCTAATAACGGTCAGAGGGGCACAGGGGCCAACAAAACCTAGAAACGCGGAATAAGACGGCACCGAACAGAAGCAGGGAGCTTTGCCTGAGACAGGAAAGGGGGTCGGTACCGGTTAATTATGAGAAGCTCAGCGAGGACTGAAGCAGGATGGATTAGCCTTCGGTTTAAGGCTAACGGTGGGTTCCCAGTTATGACTCCACAGTGCGGGGGAGGAAAGCCGGAATACCGAGACCAAACCCCGACATTCTCACCCCGGCCCACGCAGCCCGCTTCTTTTCAGGCGGCCCACGAGGGGTCTGATGGATGTTTTTTCAAAAAGTGGCAGGGGTGGGGGGCGGGCGGGGGGGATAGATTAACTGATTCAAAACAAGATTATTTTATATGTTACACAAACAATTTGCTAAGTAATCATTATAAATAAAATATATTTTTATATCATAGTAATACATGATTCTGTTGGAATAAAACAATTCCATTTGCTATAATAACCTAAATGCCTAACCAAAATATTTTTTCCACCATTAACAGTGATCATAAAAACTCATTCCAGTAAATAATAACTCAAATCTTAACTGACAGGTTAAAGACACATTAAACAAAGAATTTCCTGAAAAGCACTGGGTGAACTTTAGCCCGAGGCCGGCCTCACCTGCACAGCGCTGTTGAGGAAGCAGCTGTTTTGCCCCGGCTCGTTCAGCAGGCCTTTGGTGGGCGCCAGGGACAGCACGCTCCCGGGCTGGTACGCCCGGCCGAGGTTGCCGCCTGGCTTCCGCAGGAACCTCACCCACGCCATGTCCAAGCAGCCGTGTCTGCATGAGAGCTCACAGTTCGAGACTGACGTGACAGTTCTGATGAAATGGGTGACGTCTTGAATCGTGCACTTAAATTCACTGCAGTTGATCACAGCAGCATAAGCTTCCAGGTCCGTGTCTTCCCTGAAGCTGTCAGTGTGAGGGCTTGGTCAAGTGAGAACAGGGTACGGAAACAGTTAAGTTTGGAAAACTGAAGAAGGCTATTTGAGACATGGTCTTTAAGATTTTTAGGTGCTAAATTGTAAAAGAGATTTGGATAGCTTAAAATGAAAAAGGTGTTTGTTTTTTTAACCTGCTAAAAGTAATGTTGGTGAAAAAATCGTTTTCTTTAAGGCACAAGCCATTTGTCTTGGTGGCATCCTCCGGCCCGACCCCTCTGGCCGCTTGTTTTCCTCACGGTCTTTTAATGAGAAGGAAGGCGCTCTCGTTCTCCAGCGAAGTTATCAAAGGAGACTCCGTATTTCATATCCACGTGACCTCAACGCATCTACAACAAAGGGAAAAATGCTTAAACGAAGGTAAAGGCTAATCAGGAAAACCCCAACCTCACTCTTTGAACACAAATATTGAATACATATTTAAAAGGTTGAATAGGTAATCATAAAAGGATTAGATCTAATGTTCTAAAATATGAAAATGAAAGCATAGTTTATCATTAAAAACTGTCTCAATACCAATGTGACACCAAACACTGCAGAAAGCAAACTGACGGGTGCTTGTGGGAGGCTGTGTGACAAGGGTGAAGGGGTGAAGAGGTACAGGCTTCCAGTGTGAAAATAAGTCACGAGGAGGTGACAGCATCGGGAATATAAGCAATAATAGCGTGATAACAATATCATGATAACATCATGGCGACACACCAACTGGCAAGGCTGGTCACTGCCCCTAAACTATGCCAACACCGTGGTTTCTCCTAGACACCTGCTTTCCTTCTGGAAGTCTGGGATTTTGACCCGTCCTAGACCAAGGGTGCCCATGTGACCACCGATAAAAGCTTCGGTCTTTCAGGAACCTCCTGGTGGACATCTTACATGTCATCACAATGCATTGCAGGAAAAGTGACATGGCCCAGGTGACTCCACTGGGAGAAACTTCTGGAAGCTTGTGCCTGATTGCTACCAAACTTCCCCTCAGGGCCCTTCTCCATTTGCTGACTCTGCTTCATGGCCTCTCTCACTGGGCATGGCACCAGGGGAGGAGGAGGGGCCTGGGCGCAGCCCGCACAGTGGCCCAGAGCTACTTTGTTTCCGTCAGGCTGGCAACACTTCCAAGAACACCCTTGGACGGGAAAAATGGAAACAGGTCCTTTCCTTTACTGTTGCCTAATACGAAATGCAACTGTACTGGACTGCCCCTGTGGCTACACTGAGCAACCGGGCGACAACTCCCGAAATAAAAACCAAACACACTTCGACCTAAAGAAAAACAAAAAAGCAAAAACACCCACCAAAAACACCAATACTGACAATCTCTGCCCCTACAATATATAAAATATAAAGAGCACTTTATAGAGATGGATTACATAGGTGCAGCAAAACAGGAAGGAAACAAAATCAATGTCCATAAATAGGAACATAATATAAAAGGGCGTTTTTCAGTGACAAAGGCAAAATGCAGAAACGCAGTATGATCCCGTTTTGGTCAAATAATACGTGTGAAACCATATATGCTTCCTATGAGCACCTGAGTGAGGAGCAGTGTGCATGGGTCTAATTAAAATGGGGATGGACAGTCCAGCTAGAAAATAAACGGGGGGAAAACCCTAAAACAGGGGTTCCCACGACCTCCTCCATTCTATCAACGTGCCGGCGCGGCTCACAGAACTCAGGAGAGAACAGCTTGCGGACTGGGTTTCGGGTTTATTATGAAAAGACGTAAAGCGGGCACGGCCCGTGGGAGAGACGCACGGGCGAGGTGTGCGGGGCCCGCAGGGCGCTCTGGGCCCCGGCGGACACGCTGCCCTCCCGCACCCCCACCTCCGCGTGTTCACCACCCCAGACTCCCTGGCCCTTGGTGGCTGACTCAGTGTCCTCCCCCCTCCCCTTCCTGAAGGGGAGGGGGCTGAAAGTTCACTCCTCTAGTCACATGCCGGTTCCCCTGGCAACCAGCCCCACGCTGAGGCTACCCCGGAGCCCCGGCACCAGTCATCTCATCTGCACGCCAGAAACATGGATCATTTCCCGAGACTCCAAGGGTTTCAGGAGCTGTGTGATGGGAAACGGGGCCAGAGGCCAAACGCCAGCTCCTCATCCGCCCCGCCCGCCCGTCGCCTCACCCCCAGCCTCTCTCCCTTACCCCCTGCGTTTCCGCGGCCGGCGCCTTTGGCTACAGTGCTGCCGCTGAGCACGCCGCGCACAGTCCCGCCCGCAGCCTCTGCGCTGGTGCTCCTCTGCTTGGAGCCCCCTTGCCCCTGACACCTACATGGCTTCTCCCTGGGTCCCTTCGTGTTGCTTGGCTCAAGAATCAGCCTCCAGATGAGGCCCACGCTCACCTAAAACCGCGGCTCCGAGCCATCTCCACAGCCCCACCTCCCTCACCATCCCGTGCTCCCTCTCCTTGGCCTTTGTTCTTCACCAGCTAGTGCACCATGTAGCTGACTACGTCCACTGCGCTTTCCTCTCCCGATCCTCGTAGGGCGTAAAGGGAATCCAAGTGTCTGGAACAGTGCGCAGTACATGGCAGGGCCTCACTGAATGGAAACGCGGGCAATAAAGTGGAACCTCCATCAACAAACCCTCTGAAATCCGTGCTCCTACCAGAGGCGGCCCAGGCACTAAGGGTCCAGGACAGGCCCTTCTGTGTGGCGGCCGGCACAGAGGCACAGTGACCTCAGGCCCACACAGAAACCCCACGGCGGAGGAGAAACCTTCCAGGGCTCAGACGGCCTGCTCACTCGAAAACGAGAGGGCCACCCAGAGAGGGGCTGAGTTTACTATGCGGGCGGAGGGGTTGCGAAGACGTCAAATAAGAAGTGTCTGCTGGGTTCCTGGTGGCCCCTGGCGAGGATGGAATCCGTGCTCTGATGCTGACTCAGGACTCCCACAGTTGCTGACCACCTTGACAAAGTGTCTAGGACCACAGCATGTGACTCATCCCTCAATGACTCAAAGCAGGTCCATTCCGTCACCTCCAGTCACCACTCATACGAAAGTGGCTCACAGAGTTGCGGTAAGAATCATAAACCATGAAGGTAGAAGATAAGTAACAAATACCCAACACCTCGCAGTCACTCGGTAAAAAAGGCAAGCTGATTACATGACAGCAACAACGCTATCTGTGATGTAAGATGATTTTTAACAACATACGCAAACATTTGCATAAAAAGTGCAAGCTGTGTTACATGACATTTTTATATCCCACTTGCCATCTTGCAGTTCCTTAAACTGACATCTCAATCTTGGCTCCAGCCTTTATCCAGATTCAGCGGATCGGATAAACTGTACACTAAAGCATCAATTTCTAAATTTTAAAATTTCTTAAGTCATTCTTAGTGGAAAATAAACAATTTCATGCAGAGAGCGATATCCTACTCTAAGAAAATGTAACGTGAAAAATTCTCATTAACAAAGCACTGGTTGGGAATGCTTCACTTCACAAGTGGATTTAAACATTCATTGGCAAACTGGACCAGAGAAAGAGAACTGAGTTAAAACCCAGAAGGCAATGCATCAGAAACACACCGTGGTGAGGACTCTGAAATAGGCATGGAAGCAACAGAGATTTAATTTAGAAAAAGACAACCTACACGAGTGCCCCCTATCTGCAGAGGTGGATGCTGAAACTGTAGATAGTGCCAAACCCCGCAGGTACTGTTTTTTCCTATATATACTCACCTAGAATAAAGTTTATTTTATAAATTAGGCACAGGAAAAGACAACTAATAACAGAAAAACTATATACTGTAAGAAACATTACACGAATATGCCCCCTCTCTTTCCCTCAGCAAACTAGCCCCAATTTTTTCCTTCACAATTTCATGGAGAGAAGGTTCCTTCTAACTGCAGATCTTAGCAACCTCAGCATATTAAGTCAAGAAAGTTCACCTTTCACTTAAAGGAAGCCCCTCCCAGCTGCTCTTCGGTGCATCTGAACTGCCAGCATCACCACTCTCGCGCTTTGGGGCCGCCATTAAGTAAGATGAGGGCAACTTGCACGTAAGCGCTGTGGTTCCGGGACAGTGGACGCGATACCCCAGATGGCCGCTAAGTGACTAATGGGTGGCGGGCACCTGCGGTGTGGAGAAGCTGAGAGAGAGGTTGAGTCATGCTGGGACAGCAGTGGACAGTGTGGGATGTCACCTACTTAGTACAGTGCACAATTAAAACTCATGAACTGTTTAGTTCCTGAATTTTCCATCTAATATTTTCAGACGGAGGTTGACCGTGGGTAACTGAAACGGGGAAAGCTAACCCGCAGATAAGGGTGAACTACTGTCCGTAAACCATTTCAGAAAAATAACTACGAATGTCCTCAATGATTATTTAAATTCATAAATAACATAATGACCCATCGAGCCATAAAAAGTAACGAGAGCACCCAAAATGTTCCCCTGACATTGCTGTCACAATGTCTGAGTCCCCGAGAACACTCTCCCTGCTGCATCACCGACCCCAGGCACTGGGGCGGGGTGGGGGAACCCCACCTAGTACTCTCCTGACACTTCAGACAACAGCACACACCATCATCTTCACATGCCCTTAGCCACTGGTCTTCCCTTTACATGACCCAGCACAAATCCTTAACAAAAGAATGTACAAAGAACGGGGGTTCCCAGCCTTTCTGTGTGTGTCCCAGGGACTTTTGGCAGCCCAACGAGCCTGTAGGCTCCTCGGAACGATGTTTGTCAGTTAGGTTAACAATCGGCTCTAACCACAGGCTGCAGTTCAAATCACAGAGCCCAGTTTCGGAACTCCTGATAGAAGACACAGGTGCACTTCGAAAAAGCAAAGAACAGATACTTTTGGCCTACATATTCTATATATGCCATTGGCCTACTATTAAAAATAAAATTCATAAAAACTTGCCAAGACTAGGATTTTATATAAAGGTATTCAAAGTTTAAGTAGCCCTTCAAGGTCTTCTCCGCATTTGTACAGGCTGTGTCCATTGCTTGCTGCTACTACGTGCATATGCTGCCACGCAAAATTCTCTAAAATCATTACGCCTGTACAAAATTAATAATAATATACTAGCTTTACATTTGTGTCGTTGTTCATTTCTAGCTGGCTCTCCAAAAATGACACACACTATAGCACACTCCTCCTTTTATCCAAGAGCCCCTGTGCCGCACTGGGCAAGACTGACGGTCTTTTGGGCCCTTGCACGCCTGGCACACACTGTGTTCAGAACACTTCCAGGTGCAATGCAGAAGCTGCCTTGCTGAAGGTTGTCTTTGAGGTCTGTAATTAAGATGCACTTTATAGTTAAAGCTGTCAAATAACAACATCTGCTAAGTATACGTAACGAAACATCTCTGTAGGAGAGCTTCGTCTCTCAGTTTATAGATTTCAAACACATTTTTGGAAAATTGCAGGGTAAAGCGACGTCCTCTGTAGAATGGTAGGTGAGTGGGTCTAAAACAGTTCCTGCAGGCAAAGTAACTCTGATTTTGACTTTTAAATGTGTATATCACCTTAAAATAGATCGGGGTTTTCAGAGTTTAACTCTTTGTCCTGCTAAAACAAACTTCTAAACCATATGATTCCAAAATTGTATTTCTTGATGATACACAGCTTAAAATAAACACCTGACACTAAATAATGTAAAAGATCTTGAATCACAGTACATACTAAAATTGTAAGAGTTTTGTGATTTTCTTTTTTTAAGGAAAAAAATAAACTAGGTGGAAAAGGGTGCCCCTCCCACATTAAAATACCGATCTTTTAAAACACTACTTTTAGTCCTTTCTAAGGAAAAAAATATTAATGGAGTGCCTATTAGTAGCAAGTTCCATAAACAATTTACCATCTCCACACATTTATAAAAATTTTTTTCTCAAAAATTAATCAGGAAAAAGAAAGGCCTGTTCTTGGGCACTTATTTTTTTACCCTGTAGGAAAGAATACACATAGCTACTAGTGAGTTTAATTTGTGAACAAATTTAAATAAATCACTTTCATGGTTTATGAGTGGTAACCATGAGCCTAGTCAAATTGTCCAAACAGCGAGTTTTAAAGTCCTCTAAAATGTAAAACAAAAACAAACAAACAAAAAAACTTGTTTTTTTCAGGCTATAATTAACTCCTACCTACAGTGAGTTAGTCTATTGGAATTCCTACGACAATGACAGATACTTCACTTACTACTTTTGCAAAGTTTTGTTTATTCAATTTCTCTTTAACAGGACGATGGATCTTTGCCTAGACCATCATCGTGGAACTTAAAAGAACAGGAGAAAAAGAAAAAACCTAACAAGTTTCGATTCTGCCAAAAGTTCATTTCAATCAGAATGTTGTGTAAGCATGACTACTCCTTTCAAATACTGAGAATTAGCAATGGTTTCCTTCAGAGACCAGAACTAAAAGTGACTCAGAGTCTCATCGCAAAGAACTTCCTAAGTTTACTGTTAAACATCCCTCAAAAAACAGCCTTGAAAATACCTTTAAAAAAAAAAGACCTTTTTTTTCTTTTCCCAGATAAAGCAACATTTGGCAAACTCTGCTGCGTGACACAGAGCCTTGCAGTGCATTTTGCAAGCCTTAATCAGACTGCACTGATAAAGAAAACTTGTAGCGGGATAACAAAATCTCAGACCGCGCTCAGACTGCAGGCTCCGGGACCCTCCCGACGAAACCTGTGCAGGTACTTCCTGTTCTCCGACGATGTTTGAAACACTTCGGTAAATGTCCCATATGTGAACGTTTAAAAGCTAAACATTAACTTTGTATGTGACTTCTAGCACCCAGCAAACACTGGCCCAAAGCTCCTCACGGATCCAGTCACCTGTCGCCTCCAAGGAGGGCCACAGAGCCAGGCGGCCCCCTTTGGGAGCTGCTGCTGCGGAGCCGTGCCTGGGGCAGTGGGCAGGCGCCCGCATCCCCCGCCCGGAGCGCCCCCGCGGGACGCAGGTCCTCCCCGGCCGCCCGCCCGCGAACGCGGCAGCGCCACCGCCACCGCCGCGACCCGGGCAGCGCGGCCCCTCCGGCCCGGCCAGACACCCGGGAGAGGGGGACGCACGCGGTCGCGGGGTTGGAGCCGGGGCGTCCCCGTCGGGCCCGCGGGGGACGCAGGTCGCTCGGTCTCCATCCAGGGAGCAGTTCCGGAGACCTACCTGCGCTCGGCCCTGCCTCCTCCACGAGGCTCCCTCCCGCCGGCCCGGCGCTGCCTCACGCCGACACCAGGCTGACACACCGGCCGCCGCCACCGTCCCCGGAGAGCGCGGGGAACTGGAGCACCGGCGGCCGGACTCCGCCGCCCAGAGCACGACCCTGAGCACGGAGCATGCGCATACGCCGACACCCCCGGGGCCCGTCCGGGCAGTGACACCTGCGATCAACAGGTCCCGCCAACCCCGCCCCTTTGCGCCGCGCGCTCGCCCCGCCTCCTGGGGCTGGCCCCGCCCCACCCTTTCCAGCCGACTCCGCCCCGCTCGGAGTTCCTGGGACTGGACCTGCCAGGCTGTATTCCCGCGGGGGTTCGATGGGCGCGAGATCCCGCGAGAACAGGGGCCTGAGCATCTCCCTAGAGGCGGGAGCGGACCGCGGGGTCTCGGGGCCGAGAAGGTGGCCGCAGGTAGCGATCGTGATGCAGCTGCGGGGAGTGGCCCTCGGTCGTTCGCTGCGCACTTTCTAAGCTCAGGGAGGCGAATCCGCCAAGCACGGGCTTGAGGCTAGGTGGCGGTACCTGGGAGCAGTGGGTGTCTCTGGCAGCAGACCCTTTAGCTGTCGGTGAGTCACGACGACCTGTTTGCAGGGATGTGCAGTCCCCAACCGGTTGTTTCGCGACTATTAATAAAATGAAAGCTTTCATAAACGTGTTGACCCAGTGGAATGGCTAAGTGTGGTCAGAAAAATGTGGCTGCCTCCTTGCCGTGCTTTCGAACAGGTTTCCAATTACACGCTGGCGTGCTGCTTGGGAGCTGGGTTAAACCTAGTTTCGTAATAAACCGTGTCTGAGGAACAGAAGTAAAAGAAAACCCCACGGTTGCCTGTAGTATTAGAGATGCCTTAGTAAGTAATAAATAAGGTTGCAGAACTCATTCCAAAGCGGCTGCAGGTAGGGCATACAGATTATAATACTGATTTGAGTAAACTCGTAGATAACTCCAAGTTTATTTGAAGAAAAAGGATGAAGAAACATTTTAAGTTGCTATGAGTGCCGTGAGCAAATAGTGCTTCAAACTGAATGAACGAGAATTTATTGAGCACGTACTATGTCCCCCTTACTGAATTAGGTAGGCACTGAAGCAAATTCAGTGAAGTTTAAGATGTGGTTCCTGCCATCAAGAGATTTAAGATTTTTGGAGGAGGAGGAGAATAAAAACTCTACATTTTAAAAATAATAATAATAATATCATGAACTCCTCTCAGCCTCCCCAGTGCCACATCTCCTGGCTCTGGGACCACCTGCCTGGCGAGTGTTACGTGGTCCTCTTCCCTGCTGTATCCTCTGAGTCCCCGCAGTCTCCGGTTTTCTTTAATGTTCCTGTTGTCTCCTCGAGCAGCCTCTTCCCCAGCAGGGACTTATACCTGCCAGGTGTCCTATGCACGCAGGACTTCCAAACGTACAATGTATCTTCCGGTGACACCCTCTTAAGCAACAGCATCTTCATTTGGCCTTCACACAAGTACCTTAAATATGTCCCACGTGGACACCATTCCCTACTGTGGACGCTGCACCTCTCCCCAGCCATCTGGAACCGAGCCCATTTCCGTCCTCTTTCTGAAACCCATGAGTACCCCTAGGTGACACTCCCTTCATCTCCTCTGTCCTGTTACCCACTTCTTTGCCTCCCATCTCGTTAAGCACCTCACACCTACCGCTCCTAATCCCCGCTCTAACCCTTAGGCCATCAGGTAATCACCGTCGCTCCTGACTCCTGCCGCCCGCCTCCAACTATTGCAATAGGCCTCCACTTTCTTCATCTCCAGTCCAGGCTCCATTCTACTAATAGCCTCTGTAACGGGAGGGCATGGCTGCGGCGTTCCTTTGCCAAGGCGCTGCCGGGGCCCCCCATCCGCAGGAGAGACCCTCGAGACCTGGCTGCAGACTGCTAACCTCACCTACGTTCCCGCCCATTTACTCCGCACTGGCCGTGCTCAACCCCTCGCCCTTCTGAGATCCAGCAGGGTTCCCTCCAGATCCTTCAGGTCTCCGTCCAATGCCTGTGTCCTCCACGGAGCCTTTCGTAACCTTCTGAGACAGGCTTGCCTAACTCCCTTCGCCGTTTTTTGACTTATTTCTATTATAACATTGACAGTGTCCTGTAATTATTTCTATGCATACAACTGACGGAGCAACTCCCACCTCCACTCTTGAAAAAAATAAGTCGAACTGTGGGTCGTAGACTCATACTCGCTACCTTCCTCATTGGAGATCACAGGAGATCGTCCACACCGTCCACCCTGCCCAAGGATTCGACTAAACCCTGACTGTATACTTTATGAACCACACAATTTCGAGCTTTCTGTCAGTTCGGGGCATATCTAAGGACTAAGTTTTAAATGGCGGATGTGTCATAGTTCACAAGATAAGGGTCACGAGGTCGGCCTGAAGCACACATGGAGAAAAGGAGAATGGACGCTACCCTGCATGCAAGGACAGACAGAGGCATTTTGAAATACATTAAAAACCCGTGTTGGGACAATCCTAACGGCAGAAGTCCCCAGAAAACTCTGCAGTGAGGCCTTATACGGCATAGGTTTTAAGCGTATTACATCTGAGAATTACTGTTTGTCCTTGAGGGCTCTGTGTGTGTGTGTGTGTGTGTCTGTGTGAGAGAGAGAGAGAGAGAGAGACTCAATGGTTCTGGAGGACCTGAGAGAGAGAGAGAGAGAGAGAGACTCAATGGTTCTGGAGGACGTGAATTTACGAAGAAGGGTCTCTGCCCTTCAGGGTGGCATAAGTCATGTGACAGGATAGGCTTGGTGTGCCAAAGGCCGCCTCACACTGTTCAGCCAAGGCCTAGCCAGCGTTGACGTGACTGGCACCGCCATGCTCACACACCAGTCACCATTGTTCTGGAGTGGCCATTACTCGGGCTTTGGGAAACGCAATTCCGTGTGGCTGGGCACGCCCTATCCCTGGTGAGTAGCAGGCTGGCAGTGCTCAGCCCCAGGAGCCATGACCATGCGGTCCCTGGAGGTGAGCAACAGCCGAAGGCTCAGTGCGCCGTGCCTGAGCTGTGCGGGGGCACCGCCCAAGGCTGGAGAAGTGGCAGCCCAGCGACTGACTCAGGGTTAGATTCCAGGCACACTCCCGTTTTCCTAAATGCTTTAAGGAAATGGTGAAGGCCAACAGGCTTTACTTCCTTACTAACCGAAGCCTCCAGAGAGCAGAGACTGTAGCTTTGCATTGTTGTATTTCTAGGGTGTAGCACAGTGCCTGCTACGGATGCTTGCTAAGCGCATGTTCCATGGATGGAGTGAAAAATGGGAAGCGTTATTGCTGTTTTTTAGAGAACAGAGACATCTGTGTGGACCAGAAGTGCTGGGGGAGGCCTTCCGTAGGGGGTCGGACATGAGCCTCAGCCCACAGGGCGCCTGGTTGGGTGTATCTGAAGGCATCGAGGAAGAGACATGGCTACTTCAAGAGCAAGTTTTTAGAAACAGGAATAAACAAGGCTGATGCAGGGCTATAATAGGAAGCCTTTGTATGTTCTCAAACAAGATGACTGATTGGGAATTATACACAGAAGATTTGTAGGGGAAACTGTAGCTACGCAAGAAGATGAGCTAAACCAGAGCGATTCCGGAGAAGTCTTGAGGCTGTGACTCGATGACGAGGTCACCGGAACTATGTAGCCACCATCCGCCACTCCCTCCTCCACACGCCCACACTCCGCGGTTGGGGCGCCATCTTCTCCCGGCTTTGCCCCAGACCCCCTGGCTGCTGCCCTTCGACCTACTCTTACCTTCCAAATGACACTGCGCCCCAGTGCCTGGCCCTGAGATCTCACTTATCCTCATAGATTTAATCTACATCCCACACAGGAGCCAAAGGAGCCTATTTTGAATATAGACATGTTATTCCCCAACTTAAAATTGTTCGATGACTTACCATTTGTATAAAATAAAATGCAATTCTTGCCAAGGCCTGCAGACCCCAAATGACCCATCCTTAGCTTCCTAAGCACATCTCATGCTACTCAAAGCTCTGCATTCTTAATTCCCTAGGTCTAGAACGGTGGGTCTCAACTGGGGTTGATGTGGTCCTCCAGGGGACATTTGACAAAGGCCAGAAATGTCACACTGGCGGTGGGGCACATCACTTCTGGTATCCAGTGGGAGAGGCCAGGGATGCCACTAAACATGCTACCGTGGACAGGACCACCCCTGAGGACAGAATTTACACACGGCACCATGTCAGTGGACCCAAGGTTGGAGAAGGACACTCTTCTCCTCTGTTTCCAAGTGGCCAACTCTTTCCATCCTTCATACGCCAAGTTTAACTTCGCCTTCTCAGCCTCCTGCAGCCCCCTGCTTACCTCGGCCACAGGGTCCTGTCGACACGCCTTGTATTTTTCACAACCTGTGACTGCTGGGCTTGTTTATTTGCTTACTTGCTTATCGCCTTTTTCACGATCTGCAAAGAAAATCCCATGCAGGGCGCATCTCTGTCTGTCAAGCCCGATACGGAGGCACACGCGGCAGGGACCCACAGAGCGGCTCAGCCCCTGAATCAGTGTCTGCAACAGGTCACTGCTGGGGAGCTTAACAGTAAGAGTTTTTATCCTTTTCCTTTTTTCCTGGGATGTTGAACTGTGCAGTCCCTCGGGGAGCAGGGTGAAGACGCCTGGGAAGAAGCGGCCGTGACCAGCGGTGTCCCGGGAAGGCTGCAGTCTGCAGTCGGAGCCCAGGCGCGCCCCACGCCCTCCGTCCCGAGTAGCTTCTCACAGTCAGAACCAGAAGCGGAGTCATGTTATGGCCAGATCACCCGCTGTCGGTAAAATGATAAAAACTGGCCAGGAAGGGAAGAAGGTAAGGGACAGTAGAACCCCACAAGGAGATAAAGTTAGAAGGTTTTTGATGATCTCTTAAAAACTTAGAAAATCTAATTATTTCCTAGGCGCACATCAGAAAAAAGCTGGTAAAAGCGCACTCGGAAGTGTGGTTAATCTGTGTTTCATTTCCTTCAACTGAAAAAGCATCTGTGGTGACAGGGCTTTTTCTGCTTCCAGCAGCAGACGCGGACCGCGCAGCCGCAGTGCGGGCGCAACCCCACGTGGGGGCCTCTCCTTTTCTGGCCGCAGTGATTGGTATGAAGTTTCCGGGCTAATTAGAACCCTTTCCCGGGAGTTTTCAAATTACAACTTGCAGGAATGATCCCTGGTTTCTCCGACGGCAAAGCTGTGCAGACAGGTGCTCCCGGCTGCCTGTGGCAGTGTATTTTGCCACCAAGCAGCTGGTTGGAAAGAATGGGGCGGATATGGGGGCGGGCGGGGGGCAGCAGAGACAGAGAGTCCCCGAGGGTCCTATGTACTCATATAAAATGGGATTCGAGTCACATTCACTGGGTTCCTCAAAGCCTGGCCGCGTGACATTCTGTTAAACAGCAGAAGGCCAAGTTCAACAGCCATGGCGTCTCACCAGTCAACAGGGGTTAGTTAACCACAGTTCCTGGCTCAACCAGTGGACGCCTTCCTTTTTGCTGACGTGTGAGCTTAGGTGATTTCATTACCCTTTATGTTATTTCACTCTGAAACATTCTAATTTTCTTATCTGTAAAACTGGGATGAGAAATAATACTTATCCCCGATGTCTTGGATTGGGCCCCAGATAAAGGCAACTGCAAAGTCCCGGGCTGTGTTATTATGACCATTAGTGCTGTTCTTACAGCTGCTGTCCTCACCGGCAATGATGCGACGCTTTGAGAACCCGTACACTGTCTTCCTTGCGTGGTATGCGTTTTATAACAATCTCAACAATGCAGGTGGCTTTGGATGTCATCTGGTCCAGCCTCCCCGTCCCCGAAGAATTGTCTCTGAACTCTGTTCCAGTATGGTGACAGGAGGGATGGAAAACCTGATGCTTCGCGGTGCAGGCCTTTTGCTATTTAAGATTTCTTTCACTGTTAAGGAATTTTCCTGACAATGACTTATATCCACCTCCCAATAATTTCCACACTCTGGTCTTACTTCTATTCTTTGTACCCATGGAAATCTGCATTCTCTCTTCCATAAGACTATTTAACTTTGAAAACATCTCGTGTTTTCCAGCTAAAAATACACGGCTCTCTCAGTTTATGAAGGCCGAGTGAATAGTAAATGAATCGATTCAACGTCACCTCATGCTACAAAGGCTTTAAAGCACGGTCTTAAAAAAAATAAAGGGAGAGTGAATTCTAGCATATAATATAAAACAGTGATTAAATATAAATAAGAAAGAGAAGTGGAGCTAGGGAAATTAAAATGCAAATAGAACAGTAAAAATGAGATCACAGGAATAAACCTACGTAGAAGCCTGTGGCTTAAACTCGTTTGGCTCTGGTCTGAAGTCAAAGTGCCTCTGTGAGTTAAGTGATCAGCAACAGGAAAGCATGTTTCTGTCAGCACCTAAAATGCGGTTTTCCCCGGCAGGGCCTTCATCTAAGGGGACTGTTATCTGTGCTCACTCCCAACGGGCCTGTCCTCAGTGCCCTGAATTCCCGATGCGCTTTTGTTATCAACTGCGGAAAAAAATGGGGCTCCGAAAATAAAAACAGGTTTTCACAGTTAGCCTGATTCATGGCTTGGGGTCATTATGTCTGTTCCTGGTTCAGACTCTGTGTTTTTATCAGGCCAGTTTAAGATTGTTTTAACCTGTTTTGCAGCTCTGCTGCTCTGTTGGCCCATGCGAGTCCGCGGCCGGCCCGCGGCCCTTGGGTTCAGTAAGCGGGGTGGGTGGCGCACCCTCTACTAAGAAATCTGGAAGTGAAGGAGCTTGGGGCATAAATATCTCTCCTTAATTTTTTATAAAACAAAGCTTCTCACTTGTTTTCTATGTAAGCCCCTTTAGCACCGCAGAGATGGAAAGGACCTCCGAGGCTCATTTGTTGAACACCCTCGCTGCTCGGACGAGCGAATCTCTGGGAGGCGAGGTCACCCAGGGCCACGCCGGACAGGGCTGAACCAGGCCCGCGGCCCCGTTCCTGGCCCCTCGCGACCAGCCTGCTGTGAAACGCTGTCCCGGAAACACTCGGCCTTGTTTCTTAAAGTGCAGTGAAACTTCTTCTGTATTCAGATACTGGCACCTTTGTGCCCCCGTGAAGGTCGAGGGAAGGGGACGTGAGGAGGACCTCCAGGGCAGTTCACAAGTGCAGGTTGTTACCTGAGTTCTGCTGCCCAGGGTGGCTCTCGAGGCGATGAAACACACCGAGGTGCTTGGAAATTTACCACATTTATTTTTCCACCCCTCA